>VMDO01019476.1:0-39637 GCA_007922755.1 Pedetes capensis | reverse complement strand
GGGAGGAGGGAGAGGAGGAGGAGGAGGAGGAAAGGGAGGAAAGAAAAGAAAGAAAGGAAGAAAGAAAGAAAGAAAGAAAAGCAAAAGAAAAGAGAAGAAAAAGAAAAGAAAAGAAATTACTTTGACCTCTATGCAGTTAGGTGCCATCGGGTTGGTGTTCAACTCATAGTGACCCTATGTACTACAGACAAAGCACTATTATAGTGCTTCTCTTCTGTTCATGGGGTCTTCAATGGCTGATTGTTTTTTGGTAGTGGGTTACTGGGTTCTTCTCCCAAGCCTACAGCATTTGGTGTTCCCAGACAGTCTCCCATCCAAGTACTAACCAGGCCCGACCATACTTAGCTTCCAAGATCTGATGGGATCGGATACCACAGTAGTATGGCTGCAGGCTGACTTCTATGTCCTGACTCAAAAATAGCTCCAAAACTTACTGGTTGGTGATCAAACCAAATTTATGAAGATCATACTTAGTATGATCCCATAATGTGGTGATAGAGGTAGTTATATGAATATATGTCTCCTTTTGTGTGACTATCAATAAATAGAAGCTGGGCCAGTGCTCATTTATTGTTTCAGCAAAGGTGCGCAGGGAGCCCACACCTTGCAGAAGATATGTTGTTCTCTATTTTGCACAGAGAATATATCCAGGTATTGCTTATGTAATAAAAATGTACCTATAAAAATGAAGGGGCTGGGATTTAGCTCAGTTGGTAGAGCGCTGCTCTGCAGTCTCTGAGGTCCCGAGTTCGATTCCCAGCACCACAAAAATGGGAGAAGGATGTGGCAACCTACTCCCGAGGCAATCCTGAAACAATCAGCCATTGAAAACCCTATAAGGGTCTCTATGAGTCAGACACGACTCGACGGCACCTAACAACAACAACAACAATAAAAATGAAATGAAGCAATCAAGTGGAAGACAGAGATTTCCCACAAGACAGCCTTTTAGATCTGGTCTAGATCTGAAATTCAGGGACTCAGCCCTGTCATGGAGCCCGGCAGATCAGACCATCATAAACAAGTAGCTGTTTACGTATAACATTCTCTGTCCTGACTGAGCCAGAGCAAATTACCACTTTTCCTGTCCTGCCCTTCGGAGCTCGAAGGCATCGGCACTCTCAGCAGGCTCGCTCCAAAGACTCTTGTCTTCTCCCCATCATTGTTCCCGCCTGGCCCCTTGAACTCCACGAGTTAAGCAAGCCCTTCTGCAGTGAGACTCACCAGCTGTCTTGTAAAATGTTACCTTCCTTTCTGACTAAAAAATAAAGGTCTGTTTGTTATTTTGCCTAGAATCAGACTAAAGGAGCAATGGGTCCTTCCCCAAAGTGAAAGCAGGTATTTGGGGGGCTTTTGCAGGCATTAGAAGTGCTGCCTATCTGCTGGACTCAGCTCTGAACTCATGGGCCACATCAGTCCATGCCTTCATTCCCTCCCTGCTCTCTCCAGTTGGGTGACCCAGGAGCGAGACCGAGAGCCGTTTCTTATTGCTTTATACCTTTGTCTACCACCTCTGCCTCTGCTGAACTCTGGCAGGAAAATCAGGACAGGCGCTTGTTATTGTTAGGTGCCATGGAGTTGGTGTCTGCCTCATAGCGACCCTACATACAACAGGCGAAACACTATTGTCAGTGTTTCTCTGCTATCCACGGGGTTTTCAATGGCTGATTGTTTTTTGGGAGTGGGTTTCTCGGTCCTTCTCCCAAGCCTAAAGCCCCTGGTCTCCCAGGTGGTCTCCCATACAGGTACTAACCAGGCCCTACCCTGCTTAGCTTCCAAGATCTGAGGGGATTGGACACCACAGTGGTTAAGGCTTCAGGCAGACAGCTTCTAGGAGCCTGTTTTTGCTTCAGAACATGTTATCCCAAAAATTAGTGGCATAAACCAGGCATCTACTTGGCTCCCCACTCATTTGGATGGTTCCCCCTTTAGGCTAGGCTCACTTGGATGCTTAATTGGGTGTCAGCCGGGCTCCATCAAGAGCTGGCAGACAATACAGTCATGCAGGTAGAGACAAGCTTGTTATCAGCTAGGTGACAGGGTGGCTGAGGCAAATGTCTCTCACTTTTCAGTGACCAGCCTGGGCACGCTCACATCATGGTTAATAGACCATTTCCAGGCATTAAATACTCCAGGGAAGACAGAGAAGAAACCCCACCGTATAATTCACCATCCTGCTAAATGTCTCAAGACAAGTTTGTAATTCTCAGACTGTTCCATGTCCCCTGGATTCCAGGGTTTTAGCTCCTCAGAGATCATCTAGTCCAGCCCTGCTATACCCACACTCTAATCCAGATTATGTCCCGCTGGGAGGCCAGGACAGCTCAGAGGAATCAGAAAACACCTTCCACTCCAGCTCAGGTAATGGGAGCCTGGTGTGTCCTGTTGGGGAGGGAGAGCTTCATTTCCAATTATTCATAAGCACTGGATCAGGACCCCACTCCCTGGGAGAGCCCAGCATCAGGAGTTCTTTGAAGGAAATGGAAAAAATACATCCCCACCCCGGGCTTTTCAAACCTCAGCTGCCCACAAAGGGGCAATGTTAACATTCAAAGCTACTTTCCAGTGTGGTGGCCTCAACTCCTTAGCTAAATGTTATTGTTGTTAGGCACCGTCGAGTCGGCATTCAACTCATAGCGACCCTCATAGGGTTTTCAATGGCTGACTGTTTCGGGATTGCCTTGGGAGTGGATCGCCAGGTCCTTCTCCCATTTTTGTGGTGCTGGGAATTGAACTTAGGACTCAGAGACTGCAGCGCAGTGGTCTACCAACTGAGTGAAATCCCAGCCCCTCCTTAGCTAAATACAAAAGTTTAATGATACTTGATGGGCAAAATACAAATCAGTCCATTGGACACATCACGCCAGCCTCTTTTGCTCCCTAGACCCCAACTGCCTGACTTCTCATAGTCCCTGAACCCCTCCTGAGAAAAAGGAGAAGGGAAAGCGGTACCAAGAGTGCCCTTTCTTGGCATCTCTGGTTTAAACTCAATGTGTCACCAACAATTGGAATTATAGTTTGGGAATGGGGTTTTGTAATTACATGATCTGCGTCTGACTCTAAGAGCTGATCTTCATTTACGTGATGTACGTGGCACAAAAATAATTTAAATTTTTTTCTTAAATTGTAGCCTATCCATGCCAATCCCTGCCCTAGCACTGGTGTTACAAAAATGGAAAGGCAAAATGCATGTCCTCTGTGCACTTATGGTCTAATAGTGGCTGCAAAGAAATATCCAAGTATTTATAATGGAATGGCCTGCAGCCGTAGCACTGTGGCTTCTGATCCTGTCAGATCTCAGAAGCCAAGCAGGGTGGGGCCTGGTTAGTACTTGGATGGGAGACTGCCTGGGAACAACAGGTGCTGTAGGCTTGGGAGAAGGACCTGGCAGCCCACTCCCAAAAATCAATCAACCATTGAAAACCCTATGGAAAGCACAGAAGCACTAACAATAGCATTTAACCTGTTGGACATAGAGTCGCTATGACTCGGACACCCACTCAACAGCACCTAACAACAACATAATGTAATGAGATAACTTCTGTATTGAAGTTTTGAACAAATTAGGAGTGAAGGAGGAGTTGGACCAGTCAGCAAGCAGAAGAGAGAGGAGAGGCGGGAAGGAGTGTGGCTGGTCCTCAGGGCATGTGGCTCCATATTACGAGTGGATAGTGCAAGGTGGGAAGGGAGCATGGAGAGGGGTGGAGGCAGGAGATGAGGCAAGAAAAGTCAACATGCTCAGATCAACAAAGGTCTTCACAGTCATGCTAAGCATTTCAGCATTTATCCCAGGGAAATAGGGGGTCATTGAGGAATTAAAGCAGAATGTGTCATTCCATTTTTGTTTTACAAAGTGCTGTTCATTGGATGAACAGAAAGGCATTGCTACTGACCAGTGAAATCATGGTAGCTGTCTGAATGAAGGCAATCTCAATGAAGACAGGGGAGAAGGAAAATAGCAATGAGAGAAGCCTGGCATAAATGATCAATGTGATTTGGCGGCTGTTTAGGTACAAGATAGAAGAGAAACAAAGGAACCAAATATTTTGATGACATTTTTCCTCGGGCCACTGGGAAGTGATGGTGCCACTGGCCAAGGTAAGGCATACACGAGGTAGAGCCCATGTGGGAACAGATCTGGACGGAGACAGTGAACTGTGAAGTCTGGTTGGCACACCAACCTTGGCCTCTTTGGAAGACTGATTGAGGTGAAAACAGAGCCCTTGGTAATACAGTTTGGGGGCAAGAGGGAGAAGCAGCCTGGGGTGCCCATGGGATTTGTAGTTAGACTGAAGCAGGGATGCTTAGAGAGGAAGCACCAAGCAAGAAACAAAAGAGCTGAGACCTGAGCCCTAGGAAACACAGATGCTTAACAGGGTCAGGGGCCATGGGAGCTGCAAAGGAAAGACAGCCACTGGGAGGGGTGGCCATCAGCGTCATCTGGTGCTGTGGATCCAGGAAAATTAGCTGGAAAGAGTCACCATGTTCACCCCATGGAGGTCACTGGTGACGTCAGTGGGAGCTTCCATTGTCAGGCTGGGCTCAGTTCCAAGAAGACAGGAGAAAGAGAAAGGTTACCACCGGGAGCCAGTTGCTGGGGGTGGCACTTTAGGGACATGGTGTGAACGGGATGAAGATGCACAACATTGCTTTAAATAAAGGAGACTTAACTGTGCTTCTTTTGAATTATGGTGCTGGAGATTAATATTGAATATACCATGGACTGCCAAAAGAACCAACTGATCTATCCTAGAAGAAGTCCAGCCAGAGTGCTCTATGGAGCAAGGAGTGCTGGACTGTATCTTAGGTATTTTGGACATGTTGTCAGGAGGGACCAATCCCTAAAGAAGGACATCATGTGTAGGAGAGTGGCAGGTTAATAAAAAAAAAAAAAAAGGAAAACCTTCCATTAAATGGATTGACACAGTATCTGCAACAATGGGCTTAAACATAAATAAGATCATGTGCCTGGAACAGAATCAGGAGTGTTTTGTTCTGCCCTACATAGTGTGCTATGAGTAAGACCCAACTCAGTGGCACCTACCAACAACAACTATGCTTAAATGTCATCAGGAGAGTAAGGATTATAATACCATCCTCATAGGATTACTGATTAAACTAAAGCATGCATAGAAGGTGTTTAGCAAAGTGTCTAGAACATGGTATCTGATAAACAGTGGCTGTAATAAAAATTACATTATAAACAATGACAATAATAACAGTTGAGCACAAAATAGCTAAGGAAAGTAGGCTAAAGGCATAACAAAGAGAAGGAACAATCGATTGGCCCAAGAGGGCAGAAAGGGAAGGGATCCAGAATGCAGGTGAATGGGCTAATTATGAAGGAAAATGAGTGCACACATTCTTCAGCCTACATCAAGCACTTACTATGTGCCAGACAATGCTGGCTATGGGAAGTATAAAGAGAACAAGAAAAACACCTTTGCTGTGCGCAGCTAGCAAGAGACATGTACAGTAAGTCAACCATTGCAATGTGGCGGGTGGAGTTAAAATGAGGATTGGTAGAAAAATCAGGAGTGGATGCTAACCCAGGCGTGGCTGGCAAGGGTGACAGTGTCCAGGGAAGACTTCCTGGAAAAACTTATATCTAGCCTTAGACCTGCTCTTCCTAGACAGGAGACAGGCAGTAAAGGAGAGAAGATGACACACAGTGGGGTGTGCAGTAAACGAGGTGAGAGTGCAGGAATTCATGCAATGGACCTCTATTCTCCTGAGGTGTTTGTTGTTGTTAGGTGCCTTCGAGTCAGTATCCAACTCATAGTGACCCTGCGTACAACAGGCGAAACAGTATTGCCAGTGCTTCTCTGCTGTTCATAGGGTTTTCAATGGTGGATTGATTTTGGGGACTGGTTGCCAAGTCCGTCTCCCAAGCCTACAACACCTGGTGTTCCCAGGTGGTCTCCCATACAAGTACTAACCACGCCTGAACCTGATTAGCTTCAGCAATCTGACTGGATCGGATGCCACAGGACTAAGGCTGCAGGCTTCTCCTGAGGTATAGGAAGGTTGTCTGAGCTTTTGGAGTGGGTTTGGACTCGCTGCAGTGGAAGAGCGGAAGGAACTGGGCACGTGATGGGTGCCGAGTAGTCTTGATGACATGGGTGGGGTTGCTGTGACTGTCCCTAGAATCCCTCATAGGGCCAGATGAGACTGTAGGGGTGGCCCAGGTTTGCAGAGTGCTGCAGCAAGCCAAGGGGCTGGGAGTTGAAAGTGTGGACCAAAGAGAGCCTGATGTGATGCCTTCCGAGACAGGGCAGAGGTAAAATCAAGAAGAGGCTGGTGGATCAAAGCGCCTTAACAAAAAGAAGACCTGGAGATAGATGAAGGCTCCACACCATCGAGCGAAGGTGTGGTGGACTCCAGGAGTCAGGCAGCCTGGATAGACACGAGGCTGGGCTTGGTGAGGCAGACGCAGAGTCAGCAACAGTGCTGGCCATGGCAACGTCCTGCAGGGGCCACACGCAGCAGAGAGTGGTGAGGAAGCCCCGAGAACTGAGCAAATCCAGGAGCTGGAGGCGTCCTACGGATCCCCAGAGGGCCTAGGGTGCCTGCAGGAGCGGCTCAGAGAAGGAGGGAGCTTCCGTCTCACTCCCTTTCTCAATGAGGAGGTGGGAGCTGATGTAGAGATCCACCGAGCAGCAGCTTGGGTGTGGCCTACTGAACGCCACGGGCCCCCAGCCTGGATTCATAGCTGTTCTCTCCCCTGCTTCCCATAGGCACATGTGAGATCTTGTGCCCTGGATTATTTTTATTTAAAAAATCGTCCATGAATATGAAGGGTGACCTATTTCCTTCCATCTCTAAATTACATTCTTGTGTTCACCCCAGGGCTCTTCCTTTGTTGCCAAGTGGGCAGGCCAGCAAGTACAAATTTACCACTTGATTGAGGCACCACGGTTCACGTTTAAGTATTATTATTCAGCGACTTCAAGCCCTTCTGACCTTGAGTTTTCTCTCCAACCTCATCCGCTAGACGAGTAAATAAGCAATTAGAAAATGGTATATAAAATGATGTGGTGGGAGTCTTCAGCAACACTAGGCAGTGTCCTACCCCAACTTTATGGGGGTTAAGAAAGACTTTTAGTGCCCAAAGGTAAAGTCAGCCACTCTCATTTCCCTCCCTGCCTGGCCCAGGCAGAAGTACACTTGGGATGTTAGCTACATAAATGCCAGGCAGACACCTAGCCTGAAGGAAAAGAGATTTTCTCCCATGCTCTTTGTCCTTCATTTGGATTCATAAAGGAAGCTATTCATCAAAACCTCGAAAGGAAAGGCGTGTTCCCAAACTTCTAATGAGCATCAGAGTTTGAGAGAGGCAGAGGCCACACAAGAGGAGGAGAGGGCGGTGGAAGCTCAACACTGGCAGGAGCCCCAGAGAAGCTGCCCCCTCTGCAGGCATAGCTCCCCACATGCTGGGCCTGCCTGGCTCTTCAGTCTCCGGCGCCTGGGTTTCTAAGGAAACAAAGTCCCTGACAAGTCAACCATTGACTGGTGGGTTGTACTTCCCTGAACTAAACCAATACAGAGAAGGGGAAGATGGCCACTAGACATTGGTCTGGATCCCAGGAGGCCGCTGGTGGATGGGCCCCTTTATGCCTGTGAAGGTGATAACTGAAGACTAATAGAAGAAGGGAGGTGGTGGTCTCCCCAAGAACTTACAGAACACGGGAAAGACATAAAGGAGGGAGGTGGTCTCCCCAAGAACTCACAGAGCATGGGAGAGATGTTCAGGATTGGGGAGAACCTGGGACAAGGACTTGGCTGCAGGTAATTTATTAAGGACATGCTTACAGGCAGGTTAGCACAGGAGAAAAGGGAACAAGAGCAGAGAAGGCAGAAAGTCGAGCAAGGCTACCAGGACTTCAGGCACGGTCCCTCAGGGGGCTTCAGTGCGAGCCCTCAGGAAGGCTCCAGGGTATAAGTTACAGCTCACCATTGTCCCTCCCTGGGGTCTCAGAACCCTTCTCCAGCCAGCCACTGGTAATCGGTTACTTTGAGGGGATGTGACCTCTCGGGCATGCCAAGCTCATCACAAGCAATGGGGTTCCCAGAGCTGGAGGGCGATCTGGTCCTCTGCTATTAGAAGCAAAAATTCTCCAGAGCTAGGGAAAGACACAGCGCTGGTAAAGGTATCTGACTGGACCAGGATAGAGCCCAATGTCCACTCAAGAACTAATCTTTGTGAAGGCTAAGAAGTGGCCCACAGAGACGCTCTGTACTTGAAGGTCCATTTCCTGTGTGGAACCCCAGCATCTGAGGAGCATCTGAATGCCCCACACCCAGGGAACCCCTCTAAGGACCCCTCTTCCCAGAGGTGGTCAGAGCACACCAGGCTCACCAAGAAGAGCCGCTCCTCCATCCTACAATGGCATTTCGAGAAAGGCTTCCCCTGCTATGGAGCAGTTGGAAATCCACCTGCAATAGCTCTTCATCCCTCCACCTGCCAGGTGAGCAGAGTGAGTGAAGGTGGCAATGAAGCCTGCTGGCCCTCGGGAGAAGTCACTCACCCTATACTAGAGGCCTCCATGAACACCTTCCCTCCTGCCCCTGTGCACCCATCCAGCTAGAGACCCTGCACTCTCAACAGCTCTGGCCACACTCTCACTAAATTCTATGGAAGGCTCTAAGAATAAATGCATGAAGCACGTCTGATGCTCAGTGCGTAGCGGTGAGAGGGTGCTGAGCGTATGTATACAAAGGGGCAGAGCCAAAACAAAGGGAGCTTTGGCTGCTAGTCCATAAAGCCCTTGGAAATGAAAGATGGAAACCCCCCAGACACAAAGTATAGGACCAAAGGGAGATTTGTGTTCCCAGAGGAGACCGGCTCTCCATTTGGTTAAATAAGTTGCGGAAAAATAGCTTTAATTTCACTCCAGGAGGAAAGATACCAACTGAAAGAGTTCCTGGGAGAACGAAGTCATGGATTTCTAACTTCACAATTATCCCACAGATACGTGCCAGACAAGCCACGTGATCACTGCTTTTGTGGAAAGGGGGAAGGAAGTTCATAATTTACTGAAACTAAACAGGACCCCTAGGGAATATAACCAGGGATCCCCAAAGAAGTAAATGTTTAGTGCAGATCACTGAAATTCCAAAATGCCCTATAGCTGTCCACTTAAACGTACCCAACCAGTGAAGCCACCATTTTCCAATGACATTGCAAATGAGAGACAAACTACAGAAATGCCCTAAAGCAGAAGTACAAACTGGCTGACTGGGTCCACCTGATTCAGTTGTCAACATGATAAAGTTGGGAAATTTCACATGAAAATCCCAACTCCTGGGGTTTTTTGTTTGGTTAGTTGATTGGTTTTCCTCTGGTTGGTTGGTTTGTTGGTTTTTTGTTTTATTTTTGTGTTTTGTTTTTTCTTCCTGAAAACTGACCCCGTCCTCCAGAGATAATAGTGAATGGTATCTGGGTAGCTCTTTGTCTCCTTTAAATGTACAACTCACGCACTCTTAGCAGTGAAGTGACCTGGCAGCATGGAGTTCAGGACATTTGTACCTATGTGGATATTACAATGAAGGTGTTTCACTTGAGTAGTCAGATAAGCTGCCTTTGGTATTGATAGTCCTCATTTCTTTATTTTGCCCTGTCTGCCCTCATCTAAATTCCTCCATCTCTTTCCATTGGGCCCTGTTATTGTCCACCTAACTCAACTAAACATAAATCTGATTGCAGGAAGCAGGGAAATACTAAATCCTAGGATAGCCTGGAGGTACAAGTGAATAGGATCGAGGAATGGACAGTTTCTGGGGAGAGAATAGCATTGGGACCAATTGCTGAGCATGAGTTCTTAGCAGATGGTATCTCGTTTAATCCTCACCAAAGCTCTATAAGGTAGATCACATTACCAACTCCATTTTACAGATAAGGGAACTACATTTTACAAGTTGTGGAGTCAAGATTTGAGCAATTGGGGCTTTCCTGTATTTGGAGATCAATATAATTAACAAAAAGTAAGATGGGAAAAAGGGCTGAGGATCATACGTTTTTACCCACCTAGGCATCGAAGAGTCTGGACAAATGCACAGGGTCTGGGCAGGAAGGTTGATGCCAGAAGGGGAAATCCAGCCTGAGAGTGGCCCAGCCCAGGGAAAAAGTTGAGTGACCACACTTCCTCAACTGCAACTGATGCTGGGGTGTACATTGGGGAGCCTATTCAAAAGGCAAGACCCCTGGGACATGAGAACCAGCATTGGGAAGCTGGATGTATGATTGGCAGGGGGCCAAGGTCCAAGCCAGGTGGTCAGATGGTGACAATGGCTAATATTTTTTGAGGTGGCTTTACTATGTGACTCACAGGGTGTTGGGCACTGTGTGTAGCAACTATATTCTATGAGGTAGCTACTATTATCATCCACACTGGACATGTAGGGAAACCAACATACAAAGAGTGGTCAAGTAACTTGTCCAGCATCCCTGTTGATAACCAGAGGAGCTGGGATTGAATGTCATTGCTGATTTCCAGAGTCTGGAATCATAAGCCTTACATTTACCACTTGAACAGGCTAAGGGCAAGCCAGGCAAACACAAGACAAAGGTCTAGTGAAGGAATCTTCTGAGGATGCATAGTAGGTGTCAGGAGGTGAAGCCCAAGCAAACAGGGTCAGAGACACACACACAAAAAAAGACTGACTTCAAAGACAGAAGTCCCTCAGCAAACCCAGACCCTGGGGGCATGGGGACTTCAAGCTCTCTTGTCCCATCAGGAGAAGGTTCATTGCATGTGTCCCCTCGAATGTGCAATTTGTCTGGAATCTATGAATTCATAATAGGCATCCTTTGACACAGAAATCCCTCATCTCCATATCTACCCCAAAGAAGCCTTTATCAGTCCCTGTTGCAGAAGGAAGACCCAGGAGTCCTCTTCCAGGATTTTGATTACCATACTGCTTATAAAAGCAAAGAGGGAAACAGTTTACATGTCCATCAGGAAGGGAGTGGCTAAGTCAATCGTAATAACCTCGTTCTGTGGAACACGCTTCAGCAAGAAAAATGCATACATCACAAAAGACATTCCACAACCCGAAAGGCAGTCATGGAGCTGTGCCACCCAGGTCTCCCTCCAGGCAAGAACTTGCCACTCAGTTACAAAGAGTGTACCAAGCAGACACCCTCCAGCTGCAGCAGCATTGGGTGATGACCATGCCCCTCCTAGGAGTTCACCAGCCAATGACTAAGGGTGGTTGGCATGTGAAGGCCTGGCCATTCCTGCCCCAGGGGCCCATGTAGACTCCGAACTCCTACAGAACTGGCAGGAACTGTTGGATCTGTGTGCCACTGGCTCCTCTAGCCCACCCTGCTCCTCTCTTTTTTTTTTTTAACTCTCTCAAGAATCACCTTTTTCAACTTCTTAAACTCCTAACTCTTCCCAGTGTCTGCTTCCCAGAGGTGCCCACACGCACATGGTCCATGGTGACTGAAACAGCAAATCACAAGACAAGGTGTGCACTAAGACCTCATCACAAAAGTAAGCAAACAAGCACCTACATGAATAAATATCCCCAGCACCACAAACATGGGAGAAGGATGTGGCAGTCCACTCCCAAAAACAATCCCAAAGCAATCAGCCATTGAAAACCCTATGAGGGTCACTATGTGTCAGACTGCACTCTATGGCACCTAACAACAACAACAACAAAGATAGAGAAAGAGACAAGGGGAAGAGAAAGGAAAGAAAAGGAAAAGAAAGGAAAGAGAAAGGAAGTGGAAGCAAGGGAAAGGAAGGGAAGAGAAATAAAGGGGAGGGGAGGGGAACAGCGGGGAGGAAAGGGGAAGGAAGAGAAGGGAAGGGAAGGGAAGGAAAGAAAAGGAAAGGAAGGAACGGAAAGGAGAGGAGAGGAAAGGAACGGGAGGGAAGGGAAACGGGGTTCACAAACCTATGAAATACATGCAGTGGTACCTTGGCACTCAACCACAATCTGTTCTGGAAGTCTGGTCAAGTGCCTATCAGTTTGAATGCCAAACACTTTTTCCCATAAGAAATAATGTAAATGTATTTATTGGTTTCAGCACCCCACTGAATGTCTCATTCAGACACACTAAGTCACTTACATACTTACAAGTTCTTTTTAGCCGGGCCTGGTGGCACAGCAACTCAGAAGGCAGAGGCAAGAGGATCGCAAGTTCCAGACCAGAGGCAGTCTGTGTAACTTAGCGAGACCCTGTCTCAAAAAGTAAAAAAATGGGCTAGAGGAGCAGCTCAGTGGTCCAGCACTTGCAAAGTATGCAAGTGCAAGGCCCTGGGTTCAACTCCCAGTACCACAAAAAAAAAAGAAAAGAAAAGAAAAGAAAATTCCTTTTTTCATTCAGTTATTGTTCTTATTGTCTTCCTCCTTCCTTTACTTTTGGCACTAGAAAGTTTCTCGTGTGCCATGATGACAGTGTGGTATACAGATGTAGATTATATATGTAAAAACAACAGCAACAACAACAACAAAAAAAAAACCTACAATATCTTGAACACAGCACCAGGGTCTTTACTCCTTGAAATCAATGCCCAAAGTGACATTTTGTCCTCTGTTTCACTCAGAAGCATCACCTGTATGTGTGGTGTCTCACACACATTTTAGCACAGTGATTGAGTGTTGAGTGAGTGGTTGAGCACCAAATTGGAATACTCTCAAAAATATTGGTCAGGGACTGAAATATTTGAGCACAGAGCAGTTTGGAGTACTGAGGTACCACTGTATCTTTTATGCACTCATATATGTGGATAGATACGTATTGAAAAGTCCTGGGAAAGTCCACTCAAATAATAATCATAGTTATTTTTTCATTTGGGAAAAAGTTGGGGGAAGATGCATATGGACAGGATTTTAGATTATCTATATTGCTTTTCCCTGAAGGACATCATGTTTGGGAGAGTGGCGGGTCAACAAGAAAAATGAAGACCCTCAACTAGATGGATTGACACAGTGTCTGCAACAATGGGCTTAAACAAAAAAATGATCACGTGCCTATCACAGAGTCAGGGAGTGTTTTGTTCTGTTGTACACAGGGTCTCTGTGAGTTAGACCTGATTCAACTGTACCTAACAAAAACAACATATTGGTTTAATTTTCTTTTTGTAAGAAGAATGCATCCAGACATTACTTATGTAGGTAAACAGTTTTAAGATCTACACCAGCCCTTGGGAAAGCAGATCCTTTGGTCTATGACTGAGTTTACTCAAACAAGACTCCCAGCATCCTTACTTAAGTTAGGGACCCCCAGAGTGGAGCCCTAGACCACCCATAAATGTTCCATCCTGCAAACATCTGCCAACCTCCAGCCCCTTCTCCTTCCCTGGCTCTGTTAGAATAGCCAACAACAGTGATGCATTGAGAAGGTGTCCAGAAAGATCTATGGAATATTTTAAATTGCAGGAGACTTTCCTGGCCTCCCTGGCCCTGTGAGAGCTGCCATAACTCCCCAGCACAACATCCCTAGAATTGCACTTGTAAATCTTCTCCCCATATGGCATGGAGTGCATTGGAGAAGGATTCTGGGTGGTGCTAAATCTAAGCAGCTGCGTGGACAGCTCGTGCAGGAGGAAGCCACACTTGTTACTTAGCTACCAGAACCACCTCTTTCACCTTTAAGCTCTCAGGTTCTTCTTGCTCTCTCTCCCCATCCCCTTTCCCTCTTCCTGAGTCCCTCACCCTCTTTTCTCCCCCCACCACAGTGTACATGACTAATGTTGAAGGGGAAGGCTAAGAAAAGAGCCCCAGGCACCAAGACACCAGCTGGAAGCAGGCTGGAAACTTCCTCTTTGGACTGGTAACCTGTGATCTCTTCCCTGACAACCCAGACACTGACAGGCGGGTGAGGGGCCAGAGGCTTGCAATCTGGATGTGATGTGACTGGCTTTGAAATGCATGCCCAGAGGAAGAACTTGAGCTGACTGTGTAGGGGCTATTATCATTTGGGAAATTACTGTGATTTTTGTTTTCAGATACCAATAAAAATGACATCATGGCCAGGACAGATAAATGTTCCACTTATAAGAAACCTGAAGACTGAGTTATGGCTGGGTTGGCTCAGGCAAGCATGGAGGAAGGGGGACTTCTGGGAGGACTCACTGAGGAATGGAGCAAAGCACGTCATGGAGAACAAATTGGACGCAGGAGTTCCAAGAAGTCCCAGCACTGCCATCTCTGTTGTTGTTGTTGTTGTTGTTCTTAGATGCTGTGGAGTCAGCGTCCGACTCACAGTGACCCTACATACAACAGGAGAAACTTTATTGTCAGTGCTTCTCTGCTATTCATTGGGTTTTCAATTGCAGATTGTTTTGGGAGTGGGTTGCTGGGTCCTTCTCCCAAGCCTACAGCACCTGGTGTTCCCAGGCGGTCTCCCATCCAAGTACTAACCAGGCCTGACCCTGCTTAGCTTCTGAGATCTGATAGGATCAGATGCCACAGTGGTACGGCTGCAGACACATTGTCATCTTTAGCCAACCTGAAACTAGCAATTCCTGGCCAAAGGGTGTTATAAATAAAGTAACATCGAGGTAGTGAAAGGCCACGGTTCCCTGCTCTACACTCACCAAATATAATAGCTTTACAAGCAGGTACTGTCCCCTCCACCGCCCATTCAACTGATGCGCAGCATGAATGAGACACCTGAGGTCAAGCAGTCAATCCATGAGTATCAGGACTGGGTGTGGCACAAGGTTCTGTGGAAATTGCTGTAGTGCCATTTCAACAGCCCTCAATGCCAGGGTCTTGTGAGATGACTCCCCTGCACCTTCCAGGCCAGATCTTCTTGGACACCCAGCCTAGGAGAAGACCAAAGAGGGAGACGAAGTTCTCACTGGCTCATGCCAATCTTAGCACACACAGCCAGCACCCACTGTGTGACTAGGCTGAGATGTTGACCTTGACGGAGTGCCTGGGTAACCTCCCCTTGTGCTATAGCGAAAGTAGTGAAGTCTGTTGAGATCCCTGCTCTCTCAGTTCTTTTTGTGTAATGAATGAAGGCTTCTAGCTCCTTTGTTTCTACTGACCATCCTCTTCCTGCCCCATCCAGAACACCGCATTACACGTTGCTCTGTCTCCTTAGGCTTCTTTTGGCTGTGAGCTTCTCGGGCTCCCCTTGTTTGTGATGACCTCAGTAGTTGAGAGGAGTGCCACCCAGTCCAGACTGCCCCTCTGCCTCACCACTTTCCACCCAAGAAATCTTCCTAGCAGGGGGAATTCATCCAGCTACCACGGGAACTCGTAACTTTACAAGCAGAGAGTAACTTTGCCATATTTGGACAAAATCCTTCAAATTCATTCATTCTACAACCACCAAGCTGCCCTCCATAGGTACTAAGAAAGCAGAGGAGGAAGCACAAAAGAGGGCGCTGGGGGAGCAGGGGATGAGGGTTGGGGACCAGAAGCAGCAGCATCGGCCTGCTCTGGCCCCTTCTCCTCACCTCCTCCCTCTGGGTCTCAACTACCCTACTTGGGAACAAAGAGTCGCATCAGATCAGTGTTTTGCAGAGTAAGACAGAGTGCCACCTGCATTAAAATCTCCAAGGTGCTTTTTAATTAATTAATTAATTTATTTATTTATTTATTTATTTTTGTGGTACTGGGGTTGAACCCAGGGTCTCACATTTGCATGCTTTGCAAGTGCTGTACCACCGAACGGCACCCCAGCCCCCCCCCCTTTTTTTTAACTTTTTGAGACAAGATCTCACTAAATTGTGCAGACTGCCTCTGGTCTCAAACTTGCAATCCTCCTGCCTCCGCCTCCTGGGTCACTGGGCTTACAGGCATGCACCACTGTGCCCCTCTTATTTTTATTTATATTTTTAATGAATTAAATAAATTAGTTAGTTAGATAGATAGTTGGTTATTTTTTGCAGTCCTGGAGAGTTGAACCCTGGGGCCTCACACATGCTTTTTGCAAGCATTCAACTATTAAGCCATACCTCCCGTCTGAGGTGCTTTTAATAAATGCAAATTCTCCACCTCACTCAGGATTCACCAAATTAGATGTTCTAGTCAAAAACCCACTTGGGGACAGAAAAATCTGCAGTTGATGCTGCGGCCCAGGGAAATCTGAAGGCCCTTATGAAAGATGATATTGGCCTACCCTACCCTGAGGGCACACGCACAAGCCCAGGAGGCCACAAGGGCACTGAGTTCCAGAAGAAATTCAGACAAGGATTGCTGGAGTCTAACAGGAGAATGGCAACCCATTACCCAAACAGTCAGCTGTTGAAAACCCTGTGAGGGTTGCTGTGAGTCAGACCTAACAACAAAATGAACAAAGCGGCTGCCATACAAATGACTGCTCATGGTGTCAGGGAAAGGAAAGAGCCTTGCTGGGACCTGAAGCATGAGTTTGTGGAAGAGGAGTATGAGACATCAGAGGGTGGTGGGATTTGGCTGGCAATTTATAAGTATAGAAGGGAGAGTATGGTGGACTCCAACGTGACCCGCAGCCTAGGTGGCCAAGAGAATAGTGTTCTTCAGAAACAGAGAATTGATAAGCAGTACTGGTTTGGAGCAGGAAGATGGAAAGATGAATTTGTTTTTAGGCTTGTTTTGTTCAAGGTCCTAATATAATAATAATATAATAATATAATATAATATAATAATAAATACGTAAGCAGATTCCTCCTATAGGAAACTGGGATCCAAACCTGAAATTTAAGTGTATTTGGGGGGAGGGAATTTTACATGCTTGTGGACTTTGGGATCAGAACACATTTCAGTTTGTTGTTGTCGTTGTTGTTAGGTGCTATTGAGTTGAGTCCCACTCATAGATACCCTCATAGGGCTTTCAATGGCTGATTCTTTTGAGATTGCTTTGGGAGTGGATTGCCACATCCTTCTCCCATTTTTGCAGGGCTGGGGATCAAACCTGGGTCCTCAGAGAGTATGGAGCAGCGCTCTACCAACTGAGCTAAATTCCAGCCCAGAGCTTGGTTTGAGCTGCCTTATGTCAGTGCCTTCCAGATGAGTGACCTTCAACCAGGCCAGTGGATTCCTCTCAGCTTCAATTCCCTCCTCTATGAAGTGGATACAGCACTGACCTTTGGGATTGTGTCAAAGATCAAATGAGATACCCTATGTAAATTCTGACAACTGTACCTGTGATCCTCAAGCCCTCAGAAAAATCACCATTGAATCACATTCAGGATCAAAGTGCTAGAATTACAGGCCTTTGATGCTACATCTGGCTCAGTAGGCTCACATGGGCAAAATCATTTGTGTTAGCTAGCTTTTGCATCGTAGTGACAAAATACCTAGCAGAGCAACTTAAGAGAGTAGGGTTTCTTTTAGCTCATGGGTCCTGGGCTTTGGTCCACATTGGCAGAAAAGGCATGGCTAAGGAGGCAGCAAAGTACAAGGCAGAGGATCTTCACATCATGGAAACAGGAAGCAGAAAGAGCTTACTAGAACTGGGGGCCTAGATAAAATCTTAAAGCCCACCCCCAGTGACCTACTTCACCAACTAGGTGCTACCTCCCAAAGTTCCACAGCCTCCCAAAACAGCACCACCCACTGGAGACCAAACATTCAAATATGAGACCTGGGGGGCACTTTAGACTCAAACTATAATGTTACACCCCTATCCTCCAAAGGCTCATGGCCATCTCAAAAGGTAAAATGCATTTAGTCTATGTTCAAGACTCCCTAATGTCTTAACAGTCCCAACATTGTTCAAAAGTTGAAGACTAAAGTCACTACTGAGATTCTTAGCTGTGAGCTCTTGAAAAAAAAAATTGCATTCTTCCAACATACAATAGCACAGAGTAAACATTCCCGTTCCAATAGGGAGGACCAGGAGCATGGCAAGGAAAGATCAGACTCAAGCAAGACCAATACCCAGCAGGGCAAACGCTGAATCCTATAGCTTCATGTCTGGCATCGTCACACATGGTGGCATCTTCTGGGTTCCAATATTTGGGTTCCAACAGGCTTGGGCAGCACTCTCTCTGTGGCTTTGTCATTTGCATGGCCCTCTTGGGCTGGGTTCACGCATTACTGGCATTTTCCCTCAGCGGACATTCTATGTTGCTGACATCTCTTATATCTTGGAGTCTCTACTGCAGCTTAGACTTCCCCTCAAAGCTTCACACATCATGCATTCAAGGGGTCTCTTCAGGGAATCCAACCCTGATACATATTTCCTGGCCAACCAACCCTTTCTCAAAAACATTGGTGAAGCCTCAGTGACCTAGTAACTCTTGCATTATGCATAACTGAGAAACCAGCACCATGTAGATGATGTTAAGTTTTGCTACCAGCCCAAGCAGTAACGAGACCTCTTTGGACCATGGTGGCAACAACCTCTATATCCTTGGTGAACAAACCCAGAAAAGCATTTCCCTAGATGGCCCTTTACCAGCAAGCCATTCCTTCAGTTCTCTCTTTTTAAATGAAAGTCTTTTCTTTGCACTTTTATCCCAGTGAAAAATGCATGGTTTTTCTTGAATGGCCCTGTTGTTGTTGTTGTTGTTGTTGTTGTTGTTAGGTGCCATCGAGTCAGTATCTGAATCATAGCAACCCTATGTGCAACAGGTAAAATGCTATTGTCAGTGCTTCTCTGCTGTTCATAGGGTTTTCAATGGCAGGTTGTTTTAGGGGAGTGGGTTGCCCAGTCCATCTCCCATGAATGGCCCTAATCCCTTTAAAAATTACAGCCACTTTGTCTGCACCTACTTTGTCCAAAGCTTTAGTCAAGTTCACACTCCTTTTCTAGACAAGCTGCTTGTTTTTCAAGTCTTACTGCTCTGCTTTTGGCTCCTGGTTCTCAGAATGTTGTTGTTATTGTTAGGTGCCATCAAGTCAGGTCTGACTCATAGCGACCCTAAGTGCAACAGAACAAAACACTCCCTGACACTGTGCCATGCCCACCACTATCATCAGTGTTTCTCTGCTATTCATAGGGTTTTTAATGACAGATTGTTTTGGGAGTAGCCCTTGGTATTCCCAGGCAGTATCCAATCCAAGGACTAAACCAAGGACTGAGATCAGGTGGGATCAGATGTTAGGGTGCTACACCTGCAGACTATATAAACTTGGCTAAAAGAAGCCAGTAATAACCATGCTACAGCCTCAATGCTATGCTGTCTTGAAATTTCCTCTGACAAATTAACTAGTCCATTACTTTTGAATATAACCTCTCTCAAATTTTCAGGACTTGTAAAAAATATAGACAAAGTCTTTGCCAGAATGTAATACAAATGGCCTCTAATCCAATTCCCAATAGAGTCCTCATTTCCATCTGAAACCCCATGAGCACCACATTTACTCTTCATATTCTTGTCAGTGTTCTGGTCTTCCAGTCACCAGAATCACCCATCAAGTTTCACTTGAAGAATTCCAGGGCTTATCCAGCCTACATCTCCAAACTCTTCCAAGTTGTCCTACAAACCACTATCAAAGGCTTAAAAAACACATGGCCACATTTAGGGACAGCAATGACCCCCATTCCTCTGGGACTAGTTTTCTGTTAGGTAGCTTCTATACCACTATGACAAAATGTCTTCCAGAACAGCCTAAGAGAGGAATGATTTCTTTTAGCTCACAGTTTGGGGAGAGTTAGTCCATGGTGGCAGAGAAGGCGTGGCCAAGGGAGTGGCAGAAGCATATGGTGGAGGCGCCTCATATGAAGGCAACAGGAAGCAGAGTTTACTAGAACTGTGTGGCTGGGTAAAGCCTGAAAGCCCACCTCTAGTGACTTACTTCTACCAGGTAGGTTTCAGTTCCCCAAGTTCTAACACCCCCAAAACCAGTGCTGCTGGTGGAGGACCAAGCATTCAAACATGAGCCCAAGGAGCCATTTTGGGTTCAAATCACAACATCAATCTAAAGTGATAGCAATCAGAAAAGTGATTGCTTTTGAGGGAAAGTATGGATGGAGAGTCCTTGTTCTGAATGAGATTTATGTGACATATATATAGAAAAAGATTTGTCGTGATTATGCTTAAGATTTGTGTTATTTTCTTACATTTCAATAATAAGAAGTTTTTAAATGAGTAAATATCCAAACAATGTGGATAATTCTGAATTCAACATGCCTATGTTTAGGAAATCCAATAAAATCACATTTGCCCTATAGAACCTACAGGACAGAGCCAGTCTTTGGAAAAAGCATATTTCAGTCTTGATAGGATTAGGATATTTAGTAAGAGTCTCACCCCACCTTCAGCCATGCTAGACATTGACATTTCCCTGACCTGGGTTCTTGTTGTTGCTGTTAGGTGCCCTCAAGTTGGTATCCGACTCATAGCGACCCTTGTAGGGTTTTCAATGGCTGACTGTGGGATTGCCTTGGGAGTGGATTACCAGGCCCTTCTCCCATTTTTGCGGTGCTGGGAATTGAACTCGGGACCTCAGAGACTGCAGCGCAGTGCTCTACCAACTGAGCTAAATCCCAACCTGGGTTCTAAGGACCCTAATATTTCCCTTCTGTCAATGAAATAGCTGCCAGGTGGTCACTAAGTTGGAGCTAGAGGGGAAAGGGGTCTGAAAAAGGAATAAAGATGAGTGTCTGCTATAGGTAATGACAAATGACAATAAGCAAGATTCACAGGAAACGAGCATTGCCTCCAGTCACCCAATGAAGGATCCTGGATCCTACATCCCAGGATTCCCTCCAAAGGCCATTCTAGGGATAACAGTGTCTGCCAGGATGGTAGATATATTGGTCACAGCATAGAGTACCACCTAAGCCTTGACTACTTCATAGATTACAGCCCTTGGAACTCAGGAAACCTTTATCACACTCTCTAGGTTGTTAAATTGTCTGGAAGTGTTCTGCTAAATCTTAAATCAGCACTTATCTGTTGTCAACATCTAATTCTGCCCACAGTTATACAATAGTAAGAACTGGATTTTCCTTGGATGTTCAATAACACAGGATTCTGGCTTTGCTGGGTAACAAGGCTAAGAATGAAGTTTTAGTCCTGTAACTAGAAACATCAATTCAGGTATGGCCTTCAAATCTCTTTCTAACTGTTAGCTCACCTTACCTTCAAAATTAATACCTCCTGCCCTTGTTGCTACCTCTGTGGGAGTTGGTGAGCAAATGAGTTTTCAGAATATTAGCTCAGTTGGTAGAGTGCTGCACTGCACTCTCTGAGGCCCCTGGTTCAATCCTCAGCACCACAAAAATTGGAGAAGGGCCCGGCAGCCCTCTCCCAAAACAATCAGCCATTGCAAACCCTATGAATAGCAGAGAAGCACTGACTGTGGTGGGCACAGCACAGTGTCAGAAAGGTGTTTTGTTCTGTTATACATAGGGTCACAAGGATTGGCCCCGACTCAATGGCACGTAACAATAACAACAATGAAGGTGGTTGGGGGTGAGGCAGTATTCACTGACTGGTATTGAGTTCCCAGTGCTATGCCACGTGGTTTTATACATGTGTGCTGTATAACACAGTAGCCGCCAGTCACATGGAGCTATTTACATTTCTATTTTCAATCAATTAAAACTAAATAAAGTTTAAAATTCAGTTTTTCCATTTCCCCTAGCCATATTTCAGGTGCTCAACAGTCATGTATTTCTGACAGCTATTTTATTAGACAGTACAGATATAGAACATTTCCATCATCATAGCAATTTCCACTGAACAGCCCTGTGTATAGTCCTTCCCTGTAATCCTCGTGACTGTCTATAAGATAGTTAATCAGTCAGAATGTATAGGCTGCTCATAAGAAAAAATCCCAGTTTAAATGATAAATTCAGTTTATCATTTACTTTTAAATAAATATTTATCCACACCTGGGAGTCCAGAAGAAGAGTGGTCCCAGGCAAAGCACAATCAATGAGGTTATGAGAGACCCGGGGCCTTTTGGTCTCAATGCTTTACTGTTCTCACCACTGCCTTCACTTCAAGTCTAGTTTCTACAAGATGGTCACCAGTGGCCATTGGGACAGTGCACTTTCTTGTTCATAAGCCCCAAGAGAAAGTGAAAATATGTATCTTCCAGTTGGTGTGGGCCAACTGGGACCACATGCCCTTGCCTGAACCACTAACAGATGCCATAGACTTCCATGTACTGCTTGGAATGAATCAAAATTCCTCTATGGAATTAGGAGTTAGAAAACCCTCAACAAAAGCCTAGTTTGTTGGAAAGGAAGAAATAGGGAAACGGATGATAAATAACCAGCATTATCTGCCACAGTGAGTCTTTATTTCCACTTCACAAACAAGGAAACTGAGGTTTATGGGGTTAATAAGGTACCCCACGACACAGAGCAGAGGCTCAGTCCAGGGCCCATCCTCCTGCAGTCTGAGCCATTGCCCTCATGACACTCTGCCACATACACCAGCTGCATTTTGTCACTCACTAGCCCCTAAAGTGGTTATCACCTGATTCCTGATGGTTGTTGTTCTTGTTGTTGCTGTTGCTAGGTGCCATCAAGTCAAGTCTGACTCGTAGCGACCCTATATACAACAGAACGAAACACTCCCCAACACAGCCATGCTTGGCAATATTGTCACAGCTTCTCTGCTATTCATAGAGTTTGCAATGGCTGATTGTTTGGGGATTGTTTTGGGAGTGGGCTGCCATGTCCTTCTCCCACTTTTGTGGTGCTGGGAACTGAACCCAAGGCCTCCGAGAGTGCAGAGCAGCACTCTACCAACTGAGTTAAACCCCAACCTCCATTCCTGATTGTTGTTGTTAAGTGCCGTTGAGTCTGGTCTGACTCATAATGACCCTGTGTACAACAGAATGAAATACTCCTCAACACTGTGCCATGCCCAGCACTATTATTAGTGCTTCTCTGCTATTCATAGGGTTTTTAATGGCAGATGCTTTCTGGAGTGGATTGCCAGGTCTTTCTCCCTAACCAGCAGCACCTGGTGTTGCCATGCAGTCTCCCATCCAAGAACTAATCAGGCCCCACCCTGCTTAGCTTCTGAGATCAGGCAGGATTGGATGCCAGGGTGCAATGATTAATATTAGCAAAATGATTACTAATAAAGTGAAGCAGCGATGAACTTGCTCTGATCATCACCCTGTGTATGTAACTCCTGGCTATCTGTTGTATAGACACACTGTGGTGCTTTTCTTCCCCCAACCTCGCCTTTTATGTTAAATATATGATTTTTATCCTTAGAAAGGGGATTATCTCAGAGCAGAATTGGGAAGGTTAAACACTATCTATAAAATACATTCAGTTGTGCCGTGAAATGAATTACATAATATATCAGTCATCTACCTGGCTCTCAAAAACCGGCAAATGCATTTCTGTTCAGTGTGGGTGAGTATTTTATATTTTACCTCCCTTCCCATGAAGGTAAAAATGACCTTGGTTCTTAGAAAGTGAAGATATATTGAACGGGTTAGGATCAACACAGTTCCATTTCATTTAGTCTCCACTAAAATTGCAAGGAGTGAAAATAGAGATTGAATTTATTTTACTATATATTGCCTCATTTGAACTTTAGTAAGGCATTAGCTTCTAAAGAAAACCCTCCCTCTTCCATAATCTCTTATTGATGGGATGTTAAGGAAATTGCCTTGACTTTATTGATTCTGAGCTATGAGGTACAATGTACCCGCTGGTGTGTTAAACTGAGAAAAGTGTGCTGGGCCAGCTATGGCTCCAGAGATGGAACTTGCTGACAGCTCAGCACTCCGGCCCTGCCCAATACGCATGGCTGTTCTCCCTCAAGAGCAAGTTAATAGAATTCCACCAGGAGCAGCAGAGTCTTCCCACTGCAACCTTGCTTTAGAAGAGCAAACAGCCGGCACTCTGGTGCACACCTGTAATCCCAGCAACTCGGGAGGCTGAGGCAGAAGGATACCGAGTTCAAGGCCAGGGGTAGCTTGTACAACCTACTGAGATCCTGTCTCAAAAGAAAAAGTAAAAAATGTGTGGGAGTGCAGCCCAGTGGTTGAGAGCTCACCTAGCATATGAGAGGCCCTGAGCTCAACACCTAAGAACTGCTAAAAAAAAAAAAAAAAAAGCAAGCAGTGGGAGGAGTGGAGCCTTGGGTCCTTGAGGGAGGAGCCACAGGACAAGACTCTCACCAGGCCAAAGCCAGGCCCCTCCATATCTCCAGCTTCCTAAGGCTCAGGAGCCCCCTTCAGAAGTTTCCCCACACAGCCCAGGGACCGTGTCCAGCAAGTTTGTTTCATTTCTCAGAGCCTCAGAATCCTCATCTGTCAAATGGAGCAGCAGGAGGGAAAAGCTGATCTTTGGGATCAGTGTCCCTTTTAATATTTGTTCAGGAAATGACTGTGACGGGCCACCTTGGGAAAGGAGGGCAAGATTGCCAGAGAACGGACTGTAAGGAGACAGTGAAACAAGGTGGTGGCCAAGGTGCTCTGCATTACATAGGTATCAGTGAGTGGGTACAGTGGTGCATGCCTGCAATCATAGTGACTAGGGAGGCCAAGGCAGGAAGATGGCGAGTTTGAGGCTAGAGGCAACCTACGTAACTTAGTGAGACTGTCTCAAAAAAAAAAAAAAAACACCTCACAACAAAGGTATCAGTACTGTGTGGGCCTGGGAGAGCATGAGGGGAACAGATAGAGATGAGAACCAGATAGAGACAGGAAGCTGGGGCAGGGTCTTGTGAAGAGAGGACTTTTAAGATCAGGAATACCTAATGTCATTTTACATTGCTTGTGCTGACAAACCATCTGCTGCTCCCAGGATGTAAGAAGAGACAGGTGGGTGTGAGCCAATGTGCTCTTTGCACAGAGCAGAGAGAGGAAAACGCCCCAGAAAGCAACCAAGGTGAACAGGGGCTTGGACACGATCATGAGCTCCCTACCCTGGGCTTCCCAGAGGTCTTGGACAGGAGAAAGAGCTGGGCGCAGTGGCAACACCACGTCCACTTAGAACTCAAGGATAAATTGGACCTTTGAGAATGCAATACCACACTTGGCAGAGTAGAGGGGAGGCTCATATTTAGTGACTAAATTTCCTGGTTCCCATTTTGCCTCCCTGCTCCACTCTTCCCGTTCTTTTTGACAGCCGACATCATTCAGGAGCAGCTGACATCATCCAGCTCCAAGGAGCGCTATGGTAGCCACCCTGTAGCCCTCAGAGCCAGACCTCAGTGGTTCCATCTTGTCCCTTGCTCATCATCTCTTTCCCCCCCACCCCAATGCAGACCCCTTGTCTATCGATTCCCTCCCTGACCTCAGTTCCTACTTCAATTTCCTGCCCTAGAATCCTCCCACAGCCTCCTGGCAACATCACTTCCTCTGCAGCTCCACCCAGCCCTTGGGAACCACCTCTTCTCCTTTGCCACTGTGTTCTCAAGTGAGCTGGCCCCGGAAAGCAGTCAGCAGCCACAGGTGTCCATCGGAAAAGGGCTACATTGCTCCCCATCTCACCCAAGCACCATGGGTCCTGCGGTGTTAATTTGAGTTGTCCATTTGCCTGGATTAAGACAGCTGGTCAAGTATAATCTCTGAGTATATCTATGAGGGTGTTTCCAGGAGAGATCAGTATTCAAACTGTTAGGTGCTGTCGAGTCAGGTCTGACTCATAGTGACCCTATGTACAACAGAAAGAAACACTCCCCAACTCTGTGCCATGCCCAGCTCTATGTCGGTGCTTCTCTGCTATTCATGGGGCTTTCTCTCTCTTTTTTTTTTTTTGTTTTGTTTTGTTTTGTTTTGTTTTGTTTTGTTTGTTTGTTTTTCTCTTTATTTATTTAATCGTCCTGTAGTTGGCAGGATTGATAGGGTTTTCAATGGCTGGTTGTTCCAGGATTGTTTCAGGAGTGGGCTGCATAGTCCTTCTCCCATTTTCATGGTGATGGAGATAAAACCCAGGGCCTCAAAGAGCAGAGCAGCACTCTACCAACTGAGCTAAACTCCAGCTCTTGCATTGGAATTAGTGGACTGAAAAAGTAAGATTCTTCCTCCTCGCCATGGGCTGAGGATCTGGATGGAGCAAACACAAAAGCAAAGGAAAGGCCGATTCACTCTCTCTTTTAGACCTGGGACACTTATCTCCTGCCCTTGGGCACCAAACTCAAGCCTTTATGCTCTCTGAAACTCTCACCAGCAGCCCCCAGTTTCTCAGATCCTTTGGCTCAGACAGAATGACAGCATGGATCTGGGCCTCCGGGCTTGGACTGAACCACACTACCAACTTCCCTGGCTCCCCAGTTCGCAGACGGCCTATCAGGGGACTTCTCAGCCTCTGTAATCACAAGAGCCAATTTCCCTAATGAATAGCCTCTCATGTCTTGACAGAGAAGTAGACAGACCCAGAGAGACACATGCTACTGGTTCTGTCTCTCTGGGGAACTCTGATGAGTACAGTCGCCATGGAGAGGCAGACTCTAACAAGTCCATGGCCCATGAGCTACCTCCAGATATATGCATTCAGAAATAAGAAAGGTTATCTCCAGTTGAGGATGCCTTGGGCTCTCAAGTCAGGGATGTTAGGAAAGGAAGTGTATCTTCGCCAGCATCCCTCCCTTCCTATACGTACTAACCCATCTCACACTCCAAATAGCTAGTCTCCTCCCTTTTCTAGAACCTACAGGCTGGGGTTGTTGGTAGAATGCTTGCCCTGAGCACTCTGAGGCCCTAGGTTTGATCCCCAGCACCGAAAAAAAAAAAGAATGACCTGGCAGCCCACTCCCAAAACAATCCCCAAAACAATCAGTCACTGAAAACCCTATTTAGGGTCGCCACGAGTGGGCATCTAACAACAACTAGAACCTACACCTTGCTTGATAATCATCGACCTCATGGACCCCAGGTGGGGATATTTACCTTTGTAAAAAGGGACGCAGCAAAGACTATAGGAATTGCATACTGTACCAAGTGTCTGCCACCAGCAAGGGAATGTTTGGGACCAAGTGTTTGGGGTCCACAGTGCAGAGAGAACTTTCCCAGCTGACCCTGCCAACCCTCTAGAAGAAAGATAGAAAGGATCCCATCACCTGCTTATGTCCTCAGAGCCCATCCCAGGGTCTGGCACAGAGAAGATGCCCCCCAGGTGTGAACTGTCCAAGGTCATACCAGCCTAAGGGGCCACCGGCTGCTGAAAAATGAGCTTGTCCACCTCTGATGACCCTGGAATTGTAGATAAAAGTCTTCCCAAGCTAGCAGAGGGGCACCATCTCCTCCTTCCGGAATGTGATAATGAGTCACTTTCTCAAGAGCCAGACCTGAGGGAAGGCAGGTTAAACAAACAGACCTCAATCTTGCTGATACTAAGTGGCTCACGAGGCCGGCTGTGCTCTGGGCACTATGCTAAGTCTGTTCTTTTTCTCTCCATTTTACCAGGAAGTGGAAGGAGCTGAGGATGGGGTGGGAGGAGAGGGATGAGGGCCAGTGAGAGAGGAGGGTTATGAGGTCAACAGAAAGTTCCAGTGTTCAGCAAATGCGTGTTGAATAAACTTTAGCTTGAGGTGACACCAGACATTACGTAGGTCACACAGCCATGGCTCAGATGCCCCGAGGTGGGAATGAGTGAAGCAGTGAGGTAGGTAATGAGGGGCCGCTGCTCCCAGGAGACCTCCTGCCCTTTCTGAGAGCCGAGACCTTTTCTCAGCCCCAGACAATTATTGTCAAACAGGTATATAGGTTCCCTGTGATTAAATGTTCCTTTTTTTTTCCCCCAAGAAAAGCTGGAAATGTAGATTATCATGGAAAAAATACTCATTTTGAGACATTAGAAATCAGTTTTAAAAATTTCAAACACTGTTGTTGTTGTTAGGTGTCATCAAGTCGAGTCCGATTCATAGGGACCCTCACAGGGTTTTCAATGGCTGACTGTTTCCAGATTGCTCCAGGGTGGATTGCCACATCCTTCTCAAACACTATTGTTGTTGTTAGGTGCCGTTGAGTTGGTATCCGACTCATAGTGACCCTCATAGGGTTTTCAATGGCTGACTATTTCGGGATTTCCCTGGGATTTAGCTCAATTGGTAGAGTGCTGTGCTGCAGTCTCTGAGGACCAGGGTTCAATTCCCAGCACCACAAAAATGGGAGAAGGACCTGGCAATCTCAAACAGTATAGCGGTCAGTAAACATGCAGCTGAAGAGAAGATCCAGACCTCCTTCCCCAGATTTGGTGTAAAATAATGGTTCTCAAACTTAAGTAAACCTTGTGTTCCCCTGCAGAATTTAGCAGTACTGGACTGCCCGGGGTCCCTGCTCAGAGTATCTGGGGGAGGTGCTACAAATTTGCATTTCTAATGAGTCCCCTGCCTGCAGCCATAGCCCTGTGGCATCAGATCTGGTCAAATCTCAGAAGCTAAGCAGGGTAGAGCCTGGTTAGTACTTGGATAGGAGACCACCTGGGAACACCAGGTGCTGTAAGATTGGGAAAAGGACCCGGCAATACACTCCCAAAAATCAGTCCGCCATTGAAAACCCTATGAACAGCAGAGAAGCACTCACAATAGTGTTTCGCCTGTTGTACGCAGGGTCGCTATGAGTCGGATACCAACTCAAGGGCACCTAACAACAACGTGATGTACTGCTGGTTTGAGTGGAAAGGGCCTGCTCTCTCCTTCAGGGCCCCCTGCAAATGACATTGTGTGTGTGACCTCACTCCATCTAAAGCCTGCCTTCAGCAGACATATTTAAAATAGGAGCCTCAGGCCCTAATTCTTGGACTCTTTCGTTTACTGATCATATTTTCCTGGCAAGGTCTGGATCCCAAGTATCATATTGTTTTCTTTAGGTCCCAACCTGGAAGGTGTCCCTTAGACCTGTGGTACTCAATAGCATTTGATCGTTGTTCATATTAGGTAAAAGCCAATATAAATCCTCTTGGTGTCCAGGGTTCTGCAGGGCTCCTCTAACTGGCTGAACTTGAAACACATTTTTAACCTCTTCTGCCTCCAGGGAGCCAGTTCCAACTAGGCCAGGGGAAATTTGTTAAACCTTTGGCGTTGCATTGGGGCAGGATTGCATATTTTTGGTAACTAAAGAATAATGGAAAAAGTAGCACAAACTCATTGCTCCAGCAGGACTGTAGTCAGCTAGCATTTCCACTGTTTGTTTTTTCCTTCTTTAAGTTGATTTTTGTACTTGGAGGTTGAACCCAGGGCCTTGCACATACTTTGCAAGTGTTCTACCACTGGGCCACAGCTCTATTTTTTATTTATTTTTATTTTATTTATTTTATTTTATTTTATTTTTTGAGTCAAGGTCTCACTACATTACACAGGCTGCCTCTAGCCTCGAACTCAAAATCCTCCTGCCTCCACCTCTCGAGTCCCTGGGATTACAGGAGGTAAGTACCACTGTGCTCAGCTTAAGTCTATTTTTAGTTGGCAAATAAAAATTGTACGTATTTATGGTGTACCACGTGATGTTTTAATGCTTATATTCATTGTATAACGTGCAGATCAGGGTAAAGCTCTCTGTCTTCTCAACCATTTATCATTTTTTGTGATGAAGACATTCAAAATTCTGTCTTCTAGCTTTTTGAAATAGACAACACATCACCATTATCTGTAGTCACTCCTCTGGGTCATAGAATCAGAACTTATTTCTCCTGACTAACTATAGCTCTGTGCCCATTGGCCAACCTTTCCCCATCCATCTCTCACCTTACTCTTCCCAGAGATTCTCATTGTGACTTTTGTCTTTCAAAACCCAGAGTCACAGAGCAGTCTAGATCTTTCTTTATCCCGACACAGGCCCTGACAAGGAATCGGTAAGACCCCCATTCCACTAACATCCCCAGAGAGTGGTGGCAAAATTGCTGAAGACCAAGTTTATAGAGCGGGCTTGGATTTAGCCCAGTTGGTAGAGTGCTTCTCTGCACTCTCTGAGGTCCTGGGTTTGATCCCTAGCACCACAAAAACAGGAGAAGGACATGGCAATCCACTCCCAAAACAATCAGCCAATGAAAACCCTATGAAGGTCTCTATGCGTTGGACCCGACTTGACAGAACCTAACAACAACAAGTTTATAGAGCAGCCCAGAAAACTAGATATATGGGAATGTCGCTGTCCTAAAGGACCCACTGCTAAGGGCTCACAAGGACCTTGCACAGTGGTGAATCTAAGAACATAATCCCCAAAGTTCCAACATGTTCTCACTGATCCCAAATGCCTATGTGTTTGTCCTTAAAATCGCCCAACATTGCCTCACAAAATTAGTAGACTAGCAGACAAGTCTTGTTTAACCATTCACAGCACTGTCTGGCATCTGAGAAAGGCCACCTTCTCCCATTTTTGCAGTGCTGGGAATCGAACCCTGGACCTCAGAGACTGCAGAACAGCACTCTACCAACTGAGCTAAATCCCAGCCCCTGGATTTCTTTAGTCTGGAACAAAACCCAAGGTATCGTTCCTCTCACCGGGATATGCCCAGAACTGAGGGGGAGAAATCCAGCCTAACATGGATAAAAGAGCCTGGATAAAGGGCAGGACATCATGGCCCAGGTGAACATAAGCAACTATAAGTAAGGAGGCCACAGGCTGGGGCTCTGGGTCCTCGGGGAGGAGCCCCACATGGGAACAGCGGCTGTCGCTGATGCATGAGGTCTCTGGAACAGAGCCTCACAGGTGGAACTTGACTGGGAACCCGACATCAGCCCCCACAGATCATGACCCACCTCTTACCTCTTTGCCCCTCTTCTGAAGGCCCCCTGGCTCAGACTGAGGGGGCCCCTGGGCTGAGGTCGTCACCTCCTCTTGCACAGGAGTCGGGGCCCACCTTCCTGCCTTGGTGGGCACTGAATCACAGTGCTACGCTGAAGCCCAAATCCCCTGTCTGAAATCAAGAAATTCCTGACCTGTTAGGAGCACAGAGGGACCTGAGCGCCTGTACAAAATGCAGATGATGACACCTGAAGACAAAGTTGGGCAATGGCCTCAGAGTTCATGGCCTCCAGGAGCATCGATGTGTCAGAAGAGAGTACCTGTGGATCCTGCCTCAGTCTTGTTTGGCTCAAGTGTTCCACCCCGGTGTTCTGGATTTCTTTGTTGTTGTTGGGTGCCGTCGAGTCCTATCCAACTCATAGTGACCCTCATAGGGTTTCAATGGCTGATTGTTTCCAGATTGCCTTGGAAGTGGATTGCCATGTCCTTCTTCCATTTTTGCCGTGCTGGGAATCAAACCTGACACCTCAGAGACTGTAGAGCAGCGCTCTACTAACTGAGCTAAATCCCAACCCCTGGATTTCTTTAGTCTGGAGCAAAACCCAAGGCATGATCCCTTTCACCCGGATACGCCCAGAAATGAGAGGAAGAAATCCAGCCTAACGTAGATAAAAGGGCCTGGATAGAGGTTAAAAGAATGCGTTTGCAAAAGGAATCAGCTCTGCACCAAGAAGGGGAACCAGTTTGGATACAGTGCCCATGGCCCTCTTGGGACTTCTTTGAGCCCACAGAGCCTTACCTGCACAGACAAGCCCACCTCCACAGGATCCCACCATCTGTTACTCACACCCAACCCTGACTGCAAGGCAACCCTTTGGGCACCTTCCTGGGCACCATGGGATGGGTAGAAACTGAATAAGAAGCCCAGGCATGGGGCTGAGCAGAAGAGCATATGGCTACATACCTTGGTGCCAATCCTGGCCCAGTTGCCTGCACTCAGCCAGTGAGGTCTCCCTGAGCCTCAGTTTGTTCATCTGGAAATGGGATAATGTCCCCAGCAAGGTCCACCTGGGCAGACTTCTGTCTAAGGTGAGGCCCCCTTGAGCAGAGCCTGAAGCAAGGATTTGAGTACCTTGGTTTGGTGGGTGAATGTCCTCAGGAGAAAGGGAACAAGGAAAAGAGATGGGGCTGGAGAATTACGAACAAGGAAGTGGTCCCTGCTGGAGTTGGCTTTGGCTTTATTGGGCAGGAAGCTCTGGAGCGTGAACTGCAACACAGACTTGACTCTAGAGGCCAAGAGCAATCATCCTCCCAGGCTGTGCCTGACGGGGAGGATGGAGTAGGAGGACAGCCTTCCCGGAGAGGCAGGTCTCACTCTGCTGAGGGCAGTCCTCAGAGAAAGGGCCACTGGGAGCACTTTGCAGCTGACATTTCCAGCAGCAGGGGATAGGCACCCCTTAGCAGAGGAGCTCCCGGCAGAGCACTGTGGGAACCCACCACACCTCCTGCCTTCCTCCCCCCTCTCCTGCCACCTCACCCTCTAGGCTTTTAGTTGCCTATGGTCAACCACAGTCTGAACAGAGAGCCATGTCCTCAGAGGAGGAGGAGCGAGCACAGTAGAGGGAGGTATTTGGAGAGGGAGAGAGAAACCACATTCACATAACTTTTATTACAGTATATTGTTATAGCTATCCCATTTATTATGACTGTAGTTAATCTCTTACTGTCCCTAATTTATAAAATAAACTTTAGCAATGTTGTTGTTGTTGTTGTTGTTGTTGTTAGGTGCCATGGAGTCAGGTCCAACTCATAGCAACCCTCATAGAGTTTTCAATGGCTGATTGTTTCAGGATTGCTTTGGGAATGGATTGCCACGTCCTTCTCCAGGTGTCCCATTGTTGGGGATCGACCACCAGTCCTCAGAGAGTACAGAGCAGCACTCTACCAACTGAGCTAAACCCTAGCCCAAACTTTAGCACAGGTACGCATACATAGGAAAAACCACAGTGTACAAATGTTTTGCTACTATGCATGGTTTCAGGCATCTACTAGAAGTCTTGGAACATACCCCCTGGGGATAAGGAGGACCAATATGCTTCCAGCAATAAACATCCCTCTCATTTGGCACAGGGACATATCTGCCTTTCCTCTACCTGGTGCTATCCTGAGATGCATCCTTGTTGTTGTTGTTAGGTGCCATCAAGTCAGTTTCTGACTCATAGCAACCTTATGTACAACAGAATGAAACACTCCCTAATTTCATGCCAGGCACATGATCTTTTTTATGTTTAAGCCCAATTACTACGGTCATTCTGTCAATCCATCTAGTGGAGCATGTTCCTTCTTTTCATTGACCTGCCACTGTCCCAAACATGATGTCGTTCTCAAAGGATTGCTCTCTCCTGACAACACATCCAAAATATGTAAGATGCAGTCTAGCCATCCTTACTTCCAAGGAACACTCCGGTTGCACTTTTTCTAGGACAGATCTGTTGGTTCTTTTTAGCAGTCCATGGTACATTCAATATTCATCTCCAGCACCGTAATTCAAAAGCATCAATTCTTCTTCTCCTGTCTCCCTTATTCAATGTCCAGCTTTCACAACCACATGATGTGAATGACAATACCCCCATATGTCTGTGAGCTTGTCATGCTGTAGGGGCTTGCGAGTTGGTATGGTACTGAACTCTATGTCACTGGTATTAAAAATACCAGCAGAGTCACCTGTGTAGGCCTGAGCTGAGCTTCCAGGCAAAGACAGACTAGGGAGAAGGACCCAGCAGGCCACTCCTGAAATAGCCATTGAAAACTCTATGGACAGCAGAGATGCATTGTAGCAAGATGCTCATGGGTGCCCCACACCACACCACAGCCTTCTAACAGTGCCATGGGTGCATAGGTAATGCACTGCTGATCCCATGAGAAGCAGCCAGCAGGGAGGTTTTGCCAGGAAGAGTGATGGATTTGTACTGATCAGCCACACCCTTGCCTTGCCACCATTCTGATCTGATGGCTCTTCTCAAAAGGCTGAGACAGAGCCAGGCACAGTGGCACACACTTGTAATCCCAGAGACTTGGGAGGCGGACACAGGAGGATTGCAAGTTCCAGACCAGAGGCAGTCTGTGTAATTTAGTGAGACCCTGTCTCAAAAAGTAAAAAAAGAAAAGAAAAAGAAAAAAGAAAAGAAAAATGGGCTGGGCATGCAGCTCAGTGGTCCAGCACTTGGAAAGCATGCAAGCACGAGGCCCTGGGTTCAACCCCCAGCACTGAAAACATAAATAGATAAATAAAAGAGAAAGAAAAAGAAAAGGCTGAGAGGGTTCCATGGAAGATCACGGAATAATGGAATATAACCTTGTTTCTCTGAGAAAGCAAGAAAGAGAATCAGAAAGAGCTGACAGAGAGCACAGTTGCAGGGACATCATCTGGGCACTTCTTAAGGATGCCAGCTCTAGAGCCCACCCAGACCTGCCACCCAGATGCTTTTGAATTACGGTTAGTTACCTTGCTGTTACTATGACAAATACCTGTGACAACCAATTTATACAGAGAAAAGTTTTATCTCAGCACGCGGTTTTGGCGGTTTCAGTCCATGGTCAACTGGTCCTGTTGTTTCAGGCCTGTGATGGAACAACACATCATGGCAGCAGCGGTGGTGGGGCAGAACCACTCACCTCATGGCCAGGATGCAACAGAAGGAGCTGGGGTCCTGCAGTGACCTTCAAGGGCACGCCCCCAGGGACTGGAAGACCTCCCACTCAGCTCTACCTCATAAAGTATTCATGACCTCTGACTAGTGCCATGGGTTAGGAATCAACCCTCCAGAATGTGGGCCTTTTGGGGAACATTCCAGATCCAAACGATAAGCCCTTGCTAACTCAGAACCGCAGTCTAACAAGCCCCTCAGGTGATCTGCATGCACACTGAGGCATCAGAGCCGCTGGGGTAGGCAGTGTCACAGCACCATTACGATGCTTGTCATATTGCTGCAACTTCCACGTTTCACTTGTTTATGCCCAAGAAAAGAGTGGGAGCATGAACCCAACAAGGAATCAGGAGACCCACAGCCTGGGGTTTGGAACCCAGCTTCTTACCGACTAGTTAGGTGACCTTGGGCAATTGGCCTCACCACTCAAGACTTTTCTTCTCCACAAGTAAAATTATCAGAATAATTCCTGCCACACAAAGTTATCATGAGATAAAGTATTTAAAACACCTAACACTGTGCCCTGCACACAGCAGGCATGCAAAAATATGTCCTCAAGGCCTGGCTTGGAGCTTGACTGCACTAACAGGAAATTTAACTGAAATGAACTGAGTTGAAACTGGTTGACCGTCAGCCTCCCAGGAAGCAGAAGTTCTGCCTGAGGAAGAGGGAGCCTCGGAAACTTGCCTCTCACTGCCTGCTCTTGTCTTGCCCTTATTCACGCATGTCGTCAGCTGCTGACGCACGCCCTGCACCATTTAGGAGGATGGATGGAGACTAGCAGGGCCAGAGGCTAACTGACCTTGGCTTTGGCACAAACAAGCCACCACTCTCCAGAATTCAAAGCCAACATAGCAAACTGATGCTATGAGCCAAAGTCAGTCCTGGCTCCTGTTTAGTTTGGCCTATACAGGTTTTAATTTTATTTTGATTCCTTGAAAACATTTAGAAATCAAGAAAATTTGGCAGGTGGGCAGATGCTGCTTTCTGGCTTCTCTTAAACAACTGGTGTCACTCACTCAACCCCCATTCCTGTCTGGCAACCACTGGCTGGAGCTAAGAGCAGCCACCCTGTTTGGCAGGGACCACACTTTGCTCAGGACCACAGCCCACACTGTGCCCTCTGTCACACCTCACCTATACATGTTTCCTGTGCGGCCACAGCCCGTTTATCTCTCTACCCACTCTCTGCCTGAGAGCTGAAAGAACAGATGATTGCAGGGAATTTAAGAAGGACTTCAGCCCTCTGGCACCCACAGCATGAGGCCTTGAATGCATCATGCTGTCCTCCTAAGTCATCCGGAAGCCACTCGAGATCCATGTGTGCCTCTCATCTTAGGATATGCCAAGATTTTGGTGTAATTTTCATGTCTTATTTTTATAGTAACTCTCTGAGGTTGATATCATGAGTCCCATCTTGTGGATGATTGGAATGATGTTCAGAGAGGTCAATGTTTTCCATAATCCCACAGGAGGCCTATGGTAGAGGCAGGTCTTATGCCTGGCTCTGGCAGACCCTAGTGTCCCTAAACCTTTGGCTTTAGGTTCAGTTTCATATAGGTACATGTAAGGACTGCAAGATGGCAAAACTCCATAAAATTAAAAAGAAAACACTAACTCCACCATACGAAACCAAATGAAAAGAAATTAAAAATATCGGTCAGCAGTGAATATTGCTGGATGCCCACTCTTTCCTATGCCTTTAATGCACAATGAAATTCCCTTAGACCAAGCCTCCTCTCCATACGTGCGTGTTCCTGGGTAAGGACAGAGTTCCTCAAAGGCTTACTATGCACCCTGTCCATGAGCAAAGGGTTGGTGGGTCCTTGAGCTGCAGCCAAACCTTCAAGTGGGGCTTGTCCCTAGTGACCAGTTCTCCACACAGTCCTGCTCATCCCTGGGACCCATGGGGCCCTCTTGTCACCTCACTCAGATGCTACCTTGTCATTCTCTTGTCTTATACTCAGAAGTCCTCCCTTCTTTTCAACCCACACACCTCGACTGCCCCAAGAGTGTAGAATAACAGGGAACAAATCAGTTGTCTGGTGAAAACTTTGTACTGTATTCCCACCCCCAGACTGTGTATCCTCCTAAAGATACCATCCTCAACCTTCTGTCTGCTAGGGGGTCTGGCAGAATTCACACACTGACGGAATGGTGAAACTGGGAACCTTTCCATTTCTCCATTTATACAGATCCATCTCCTGCCTGCAGGGATTCTTTTTTCCAGCCCCCTTGACAAAATGGTGATGGAGCCCGTGCTTATACCTTTGCAAATATGAATTTATTACCACAGAGGGTTTTCTGTCCTATATTTCAGAGCTCTGAGTTTGAATAAACCCGTCTTTAAATCTACCTGAAATTGCCTGCATTTATATATCATTCATCCACCAGCAAACATGTGTTGAGCCCAGATTCAGTCATGACATAATATTGCACATGACAGCACTTCCACTTAAATTGACCTACTCAATAAAAGGTGTTATTGGGGAAAAGGCTTCAGGTGAGACTTATTCTAGTGTTCAAAAATGCCACACAGGGCCAGGTGATGCTGCCCTCCCACTATGCCTTCCAGGCTATTGCCCAGATTATCCGTAAACTCTCCTGCCAGCTCCGGGCCATCTTGCTTGTTAGAAAATTGGTTGCTGCAGTTCCAGGGGTCTCATCTCATCCTCCAGGGGAACCAAGAGCAACTCTTTTGTTAGCATCTCCCTCAAGCCCTAAGACTCACTCTTATTGGCTCCAATTGGGTCATGTGCCCATCTCTGAGCCAATCACTGCAGCCAGAGGGATGGGGTGTGGAGCTGGGGTGAGAATGTCTATCCAATCCATACCAGAAGACTTGAAATGAGGGAAGAGTAAGCTCTCTAAAGGAAAATGAAGATAGTGTTGGCTGGGGAAGGACACACAAGTCTACTTTTTGACAGCTACCATCCTGGTTAGTGAGGACAGGAAATTGAATAAAATCCAATCCCTTCACAAAGAAGCCAATAGCTCTGTGGAAATATTCATTATTCCTTCATAGGATTCTCATCAGTGCTGGGACCCCATTCTGGAGTACAGGGAACATGTTCCCCATTTATGAAAAACCTTCGAGGCCTTTAAAGATACCTCTCCCACCTTTTTTGACATCTTCTTCCATGCTGAACATTTAGTGGTGAGCCTTCTAACTTGATGTATAAGACTCAGACAATGATAGTGCACAGAATTAAACCTGAGCCCAGAAACAATCGAACAGCCATTGGAGAGATGAGGATTGGAGCCAAGGAGTTTATTAGAGAGATCATCCCAGTAGGGTAGGTAGGGGGGACACCTAATGCAGAGCGGTTAATGAGCAGTTGTCCCTGTAGGCACAGTGCCACATGAGTCAGCTGTGCCAGCGGTAATAGAATTCTTGGAAGTAATTCCTACACCAGGCCGTCCAGCCTGACTTAGCTAAGTCCAACGGGACTGTGAACCACACCCCTCCTCACCCACCAAACAGGCCTGTGGCTGCTCTGATTACATACGACCCTATAGGCTGTGTGACAGAGAGAAAAGCAGGTGGAAAGAGACAGTTGTTTTAACAGATCATGGCTAAAATACATTGCCTCTGCAAATGTTATAAAAATATGGTACCCTGGGAATATTTTGTCCCCAAGGGCCTTGGAAGGAGCCAATGCAGGGGAGAGACCTCAAGCTTATGTTTATTTAGCTCCACAGGGGTCATCCCTGCTTTCAGCTGCAGATAACATAACACTTGGCTCAAAATGTCTCTCAAAACAAGAAATCTTACTGGCACACATGATGGAAATGAGGCATGGGTGTCATGAAGATACACACAGTAGGTCCTTGTGTTCACCAGGGACTACAGCCTTTTCTGCCTCTCCTTTCTGACTGCTATGGTTTGAATAGCCTGCAGCCATATCACTATGGCATCTGATACTGTCAGATCTCAGAAGCTAAGCAGGGTCGGGCTTGGTTAGTACTTGGATGGGAGACTGGCTGGAAACACCAGGTGCTGTAGGCTTGGAAGATGGACCTGGCAACCCACTCTCAAAAAACAATCAGCCATTGAAAACCCTATGAATAGCAGAGAAACATAGACAATACTGTTTTCCTTGTTGTACATAGGGTCGCTATGAATTGGACACCTACTCGATCGCATCTAACAACAACAAAAATAACATGGTTTGAATACATCCCTTGAAGTTTTCTATGTAATACATTTAATCCCTAAATCCATATATTGGTGGTGTTTGGAGGGGAGGGGCCTTTGGGAGGTAATTAAAGTTAGATGAGGTCATGAGGGTGGGACCCCTCGATGGATGAGTGGCTTTATATGAAGAGGCCTGTGTTTGCATGCTTGTCACCTCACCATGTGATGGTGTCTGCCATGTTATGATGCAGCAAGAGGGTTCCACCCAGGTACCAGTTCCATGCCCTCAGACTTCCCAGACTCAAGTATTCTGTTATAGCAGCAGAAAAATGGACTACAGAGTCAACCTCATCCCATTCCTGGATCTCCTCCTATTCTTGAGATGTGGGCAGGAGCCCCCTGGCTGTCTTCCTCCTCCAAGAACTTCCACAGAACCTCCAACCACCCTTTACCTTAAGCCTTATTGCCCAAAAGGCATCACCCACTGGTCTGAAACTGATCACAGGCCAGGCCATGGGGATGACTTCAGCCCACCAACATCCACACCTAGAGCTGAGACAAAGGCATTGAACCTCATTGCTGCTCCTTCACAGGAGCAGAGGCCCAGGCTGTGGCAGGCCCACAAAGGACAGCAGTCAATCCCTAGCCACAGCAGTGGGCCCTTGGGAATAGAGACATTTTTTACATTGTTTCCGCAAAAAGATGCCTTCAGAGCACCATTGAGTCTATTCAGTAATATTGTACCGATTCTACAGGGCCACACCTGGCACTGGGAGCTCAGATGAGACTGAGACCCAGTGCTCAGCCTCCAGCACCTGGTCTAGAGGAGAAGCAATGAAAGTGTGCAGACTGATGAAATAGAGAAGAAGGAGGAGGAGGAGAGGAGGGGGAGGAGGGGGAGGAGAAGAAGAAGTGGCGGCGGCAGCAGGAGGCTGCGGCGGCTGGGGAGGAGGAGGAGGAAGAGGGAGAAGAAAAGGAGAAGGAGAGGGGTGGAGGAGGAGGAAGAAGAAAAGGAGGAAGAAAAAGAGGAAGAAGAAGAAGAAAGAAGAAGGAGGAGGAGGAGGAAAAGAACAGAAGAAGAAGAAGAAGAAGAAGAAGAAGAAGAAGAAGAAGAAGAAGAAGAAGAAGAAGAAGAGGAGGAGGAGGAGGAGGAGGAGGAAGAAGAGGAAGAAGAGGGGGAGGAAGAGGAGGAGGAAGCCACTGCCTAAGGGCAAAGGCAGTGCCGGGAAAAGCCCTAGAGGACAAAATGGCTGGGTTCTTCTACAAGGGGAGGAAAGGG
>VMDO01019475.1:0-39639 GCA_007922755.1 Pedetes capensis | reverse complement strand
ATATATATATATATATATATATATATATATATATATTAGTTGTTGTTGTTAGGTGCCATCGAGTTGGTATCTGACTCACAGTGACCGTCAGAGGGTTTTTAATAGCTGACTGTTTTGAGATTGCCTTGGGAGTGGATTGCCAGGTCCTTCTCCTATTTTTTGCGGTGCTGGGAATTGAACTCAGGTCCTCAGAGACTGCAGCGCAGCGCTCTACCAACTACACACACACACACACACACACACACACACACACACACACACACATATATATAAACATACATATACACACACGTACATATATTTATTTTATTTTATTTTTGCGGTACTGGAAGGTTGAACCCAAGGCCTCACACATATTTTTTTGGAAGTGCTCTACCACTGATCTACATCCCCATTCCACTTTTTACTTTTTATTTCAAGCCAAGGCATCCTTAAGTTACGCAGGCTGCCTCTGGCCTGGAACTTGCAATTCTACTTTCTCAACCTCCCCAGTCACTGGGTTTATAGGCTTGCATAATCATGCCCAACTTCTTCTATATATAAATATTAATTTACCCCTTAACATTGGAAAACTGAAAACCACCAGTACCTGTCCTTCAAAAGTAATGTCTATAAAAGTAAATATTAGAAACATTGACAAATATTTAAAGGATATTTGCTATATGAATTGATCTAGCCAAATGAAGAAATATTATGCAATCATTAAACAACATTGTGAAAGAATATTTAATAACAAGGATATGCAATTAATACCATGTTAAGTAAAAAGTACCAGTTATGATGCTACATAAAAATAACCTCATTATTATTAAAAAGCAGCCATACATTGAAAAAGACAATATATCTTGATATCTAAATATATTTTGATATCTAAAATAACAAAAGACTACTAGTGTTTAAATCTAGGTTTGAAGATTTTAATTTTATTCCTTGTCTTTTATGAATTCTTGACCATTTCTTCCTTAAATATGTATAACATTTGTTAGCAGATATTTTAAGTTATTAAAAGTAATGGAAAATTTTAATAGTTACAAAAACAACCTATGCCAATCCTTAAAGTCACCCTGAACAACATTAAAATTTATATTATATTCATTGGGTGGCAAAATTTATTATTTTAAATGTTTATTTTTCTCAATGATGAATATGCTAGCTTACATCATGGACATATATTATGTGAATATTATCTACCAAAAGATATGTGGTTGAAGATAAATCTTTTAGCCAGACATGGTGGCACATGCCTATAATCCCAGTGACTTGGAGGAAGAGGCAGGGGAAATAGTGAGTTCAAGGTCAGAGGCAGCCAGTGTAACTTAGAGAGACATGGTCTCAAGATCTAAACAAACAAAAAACATAAAAGTGACTGGAAGTGCAGCTCAGTAGCAGGGGACTTGCATAATATGTGCAAGGCCCGGGGTTCAATTACCCAGTACTGCATATATATACATGTATTTATTTAAACACACACACACACACACACACACACACACACACACACACGCACGCACGCACGCATACAAATAGGCTTTTTGTTAGGTGCCCTGGAGTCGGTGTCTGACTCATAGTGACCTTACATACAACAGGTGAAACAGTATTATCATGCTTCTCTGCTATTCACAGGGTTTTGAATGGCTGATTGTTTTCTGGGAGTGGGTTGCCAGGTCCTTCTCCCAAGCCTACAGCACCTTGTGTTTCCAGACGGTCTCCCATCCAAGTACTAACCAGGTCTGACCCTGCTTAGCTTCCAAGATCTGATAGGATCCGATGCTACAGTGGTACAGGTGCTGGCATATAAGCTTTTAATATGCTATAAAATAAGAGAACAAAACTATTATATTCATGGAGCGTGTTTATCAAATTTATGCTGCCACCCAGTGGCTGCTCAATCTGTTTTACATACATTGTTCATCTGGCTAACTAGTAAAGTTACTTATGAAAAATACACTTGGAGGCAAAAAACAAAACAACAACAACAACAACAACAAAACCTGCCTAAAGAAGCTGTCATTTTGTGGGGCTAGAATGACTAAACAAATCATATCAAGTCAGAGAAAAGTCTTTCAATAGGACGTTTCTAAGATGTTGTAGCCTGCAGCCGTAGAACTGTGGCGTCCAATACATCAGATCTCAGAAACTAAGCAAGGTCCAGTCTGGTTAGCACTTGGATAGGAGACAGTCTGGAAACACTATGTGCTGTAGGTTTGGGAGAAGGACCCAGCAAACTACTCCCAAAAAACAGCCACTGAAAACCCTATGAATAGCAGAGAAGCACTGACAATAGTGTTTCGCCTGTTGTAAGTAGGGCCGCTATGAGTGGGGACACTGACTCGAGGGCACCTAACAACAACAAGATGTTCTGGAGCTGCATGAATAACTTGGCAATACACCCTAGTGGTTCTGCACATTCTTATATCTTTTTCTTGTTATAATAGAAGCCTTCATAAGCTAATGTTCATGATTCCTTTGCAAAAGACAATTTCCACACAGCAATAATGGTTAACCAAAGCCTATCTGTGGAATGGGATCTAGTCACTTTTAACTTTCAAAAAAGGAAAAAAGCTGAGAATGAAACTAAATCATGCTTGGACAGCTCTCAGGACCAGCAAGAGAGAGAAGTTAGCTGTTGTTCAGTAGGGCAATAGCTAGACAAAAAAGAACTGGTAGATCTGTTCATAGCTGAGGCAAGGTCCTCAGAGTTTGATAAAGCTAAAGGAAAAGTAAGAAACAAAAATCTGAATAAGTTGTAATTCCAATGCAAAGTAATTTTAGGAAAACAAACCAGGCTGGGGACAGTGGAGCATGCCTGTAATCCTAGCCAGTGGAGCCAGGAAGATCATAAATTTGAGGCCAAAGGCAGTCTGTGTAACTTAGCATGACTCTGTCTCAAAATAAAAAATTAAGATGGTCAGCAGGTGCAGCCTAGTGGAGCACTTGCAAAGTGTATGTGCAGGCCTAGGTTCAATACCAAGAGCCATTAAAAAAAAAAGAAACCAAATAAAAAGTGTAAAGATCTAATATATGTTATTGTTTGCCTAGTTTTACAAAACTCTTAAGATAGAATTGAGAGAAACCCACCAAAATATTATTATTGGTTACATGGTAAGGGTGAGATAAAAAGGAGAGACAACTTCCACATCTCTATTTTTGAAAATTGTTTGATAGTGTACATACACAATACTAAATAGAACTGTAAAAGCATATAAAATACTTATTGTGAGATAGAAGGAATATAAAATAAGCACAGGGAGAGTAGTTCATTCTTGTATTTCTTTGACTAGGAAGAGAGAAAAACAACCTAGAATACTATTCAGGGGAGTAAAAGGATTGTTTTTCCCAAGGAAGACATGAAAGTAACAAAGGGTAGAGGTTGGAATGCCTCAATACAAAGTAAGTCTATTTGAGGCCCAAGGAGCAATCATGTCAAACAAATATAAAATGGAGACATCTTTTGATTAGAAAGACAGCTTACAAAGTTGAAGCCAATACTAAATCAAGTTTCTCAAAGGGCAATACCAAAACATAAGAGGTTGGGAGAAATGAATAAGAAGTCACTTGCATGGAATAATGGCAAGTTTCAAAGTTTGAATGAGCCACAGTGACCTACAATAGTTGCTCTGAAAAGAGAAGATCAGGACACCCCTGAGTAATTGTGAAAATCAGACTCACACAGGATGCTATATGAATTACTAATTTTAAAGGAGGGAGGTGGGTTTTGGAGGATTTCAAGGGTGGCCAAAGAAAGTTCAGTTGCAAAGACTTGAGTCTCACAGTCTTTCATCACTCTTTTTGTTGTTTGTTTTCTGTTTGTTTCTGGTAGATTTTGACTTTGGAAGGATGTGACCCTAGAGGTAAATGGAAATCTTTTTTTTATTTCTCTCAGAGAATTAGCTGAATACAACTTAAAGGAAATAAATCTTGATTACCCTCTATTGAGCAATTTAGGGACAGAGTGACTTACAATATGTTAAGAATATGTAAAATGTCTTAGTATATGTTCACTTAAACTATGTCTCTGAATTGTCTTAAAATAAATTAATCAAAATTTGTTTTAGTAGTTTTAGATCAATAACAGTTCTTGTATTTTTATATTACTGTTGAAACCACAAATGTTGCATAAACAAGACAGAAAATATAAGATCAATTAAAATGTTTGTTTTTATGTCTTTACTAGATTAAGTACCTGCTGTTCATTTGTATATAATAGCCTTTTACATTTACTTTCCCCTACTTTTACCCTCTTTATTTTTTTCTCTGTAGAACTATCATTATTAAAGACAAAGCTTGAAGAGTGACTTAAGATAGGTACAAAAGCACAGTAATCAGCTAGAACAGACAGATGTAGTACTTTTATATTTTCCCAATCTCAAAGTCAGCACCATTAGTGATTGTTTCACTTTTTCTTGAAAGAACTATTAAAGAAAAAGAAAGATAAAGAGAAAAAGAAAAAGAAAGAAAGAAATCCAATTTTTATTTCAAATTGTACTGAAATCTACTGAGATTAAACCATACTACTGTTTTTTAAATTTATGTTGTGATATTCTTAGGCATATTTTTATTTATGTAAATAAATAAATTCAAGTGTAAGCTCAAATTTAGGTGTTAGCTCCTTAAGCCTTGCCTTTATTTTTAGTTCTCATTCAGTAATTACATATCTTAAATAATCATATTAGTTTGGAGCAAAGTTTTGCAAGTAGTAGTACATCAAAAGTCTACTTTTGGAAATGCTGTTTCTGAGTCCCTCACATCAGAATTGACACACCAGGAATGAGATCCAAGAATCTATATACATTATAGGCATTTCAAGTTAATTCTGATATACATAGTGTAGAGATTCAGAATATGCAAGTCATCTGCTATTAGTATGTCTTAACATTTAGTGTAACTCTAACAATCCCTTAGGAATTCAATAATTTCTAGAAAAGAATAGGCAATAAAAATCATCATATGAATACCTATGAACAAGTGACCTTGAATTGAGGGAAAAGATTTGTTTGATTTTTGGGAAAGGATATGGTCTTGGCTTTGTAAACATATAAATTTAGCTCAGTTCACATCTTTGCATGTAAGCAAATGGTATTTCTCCTTTCCCTTGCTTTTTTAATTTAATGTCAGCTCTAGGGCTTCCACCTCTTCTGTTTTTTACCTTTTTAATTTATTTGACTGTTCTCCACATAGCTTATTTGAAAAGAGGATAAAAGTGAGTTTTTGGCAAATTAAAATCTACTGTATGAATTTTAATATACTTAGTAATTAGTTCCTATTAGGTTTTTCACTCAAGAGCATTTCACTTGAAAAGAAAATGTGTTGTGTTGGTTAAAAGTGAAGCCTTTTAGCTTTAATTTATTTTCCATCTTGGATCAGCCCTTATACTTAATCAATCACAGTTATAAAATTGTTTATTTCTCTTATAGAAACTAGGAGTGTACATTTTTTGAAATAAAATTTCCGTCATTAAACAAATATGTGTTTTCCTAAATATCTTGTGGCATATTTGTTTCCATACCTGGGAGTCATATACCGCATATTTATGTGGAGTTAATGTTATTTATTTCACTTGATTCGGTTAATATTGTCATATTCTTCATTTTCAGAGCTAATCACTAAAGGTTTTGGCTAATTGTGTAAAATTTGTCTTCCCAAATATTTTCCCTAATGCACAATTTAACAATTTCAAGCTTTGTCCCTACTTTTTTCTACTCATCATGTGAAGATAAATGTTTAGGGCTACATTTTAAAAGAGGATACTTTAGCCAGGTGCAATGGCTCATGCCTGTAATGACAGCGATTCAGGGGGTGCAACCAGGAGGATGGAGAGTTTGAGGTCAGAAGCAGCCCGCTTAATTTAGCAAGATACAATCTCAAAATAAAAAAATTAAAACAGGCTGTCTGTGCAGCCCAGTGATAAAGGACTGGCAAGGTGCATGTGATACCCTGGGTATAAATTTCAAGAACCTTAAATCAGTCAACCAACCAACCAATCAAGACAAACCAAATCAAAATTTTAAAAATGATACTTCAGATATTGGATAATTAATTGCTGCAGTGTTTAAAATGGACTATAATAAAGTGAGCTAATCACATTCTTTGTATCCTCTGGATTATAGAATAGTGACAAACCATAACCAATTAGATTACATGGGAAGCCTTTAAGCTTTTGATTCATATCAACCAGAAGACTCTGGAAAAAGCTCATAAAGAAAACATAGCAATAAATATTATTTTGATGCAAATAATTAAGTTTACTTTATTCTCATTTCACTCCTACGTATGGATCTTTGAACCACTGCTGAAATGAATTTGACTCATTTTCTCCACTGTGTGTCTTGTGTGTGGCTTTCTCTACACCATCCTCCTATAATACAGGCCTGGATGCCTCCAAATATCTGAAATTTACTATTCCACATCTTTAAGTGGACTTACCAATCATAAGCAGAAGGTAGTTTGTTTGAAATAGAGAGTGTGTTATAATTTTGGTTAACCTCCTATAGTGCTGCTTAGAGTAAAATCGACTTTTAACGTCTGAGACCTGAGATTTGAGTTAGAGTTTTACTACTCATAGCTCTGTGATTTTTATTTCTTAATTTCCTTAGATAGTTTACACACACTGCACTAAGAAGTGAATGGAAAATGTGTCATCTTTATGAGTTAGCTGAAGGTAGCTAGCATGAGGGGAATTCAAAAATTATGTTTAGTCAGATCTGGTAACCTCAATCTGGTCTAATAATTTAAAGTTATTGTTGCAGTAACAGTTTTCATGGTAACTTTTATATTTCAGATAGGCAGAGGTTTAAGAAAAATTGAAGAAACAATACACAGAGCTCCTATGTACAAGGTGCAATCAGAAGATACAGTTTAAATTAACATGTTTAAATTAACATAATTATTCCAGTAAAAGACACATTGTCATTAATCACCCTCAAAATACTCTCCCTGGCTTTGAATACAGTTATGTCATCATTCTTGCCTCTTTCTGAAACAGTTCTGAAAGACTTCTGTGAATGTCTTTTGTTTTGCTGGTGGTTGTGACTACCTCGATGTCCTGAACCGATTCAAAATGTTTACTTTTTGTGGAATTTTGACTTTGGGAAAGAGCCAGAGTCACATGGTACCAGACCCAGTGAATAGAGAGGATGAGGACCCACCCAAATGTATATATGTGACAGAAATTGCTGTACCAGAAGCAATGTGTGACATGGAGTGTTGCCATGGTGGAGGATGAAACTGGAGACACTCAGCTAGCTACTTCCAAAGCCAAAGGAAGTATTTTGAGAGGGATTAATGATAATGTGTCTTTTAGTGTAAAAAGTGCTTTTACTTAAACATTCACCATATTTTTAAAAAACACCTCATAACTTGTACTGAGTTTTTCATACTATTAACATCTTACATTGGTATCCTATACTTATTATCATTAATAAAATAATGTAGATACATATTATTAACTAATGCCCCTAGCCTTTTCTTATTCCAGGATCCCATCTAGGATACAATATTACTTTTAATCATTGTCTCTTCTTAGGCTCCTCCTGCAGTGAGAATTTACCAAATGCTCCTACGTTTTGTTAACTATAACAGTCTAAAGGAGTGCTGTTAAAGTGTTTTCTATCATAACCTTTTGTTGGAACTTCTCTGATCTTTTTTCATGGCTATCCAGTGAATGTGGGATTTGGAGGGGAAAAGAGAAGCAAAGCATCATTCTATCAAATCAGCCTGGTACATCACTGTTCTAAAGAGTTACTCTATTTCCTCCCTTTCCGATCTATATTCTTTTAAAGGTTATTACTAGGCACTCTCCCCACTAAAGGAGTGAATTTTTACTCTCCCTCTATACTACTTTCCCAGGGTTGCTATAACAAATTTCCAAATATAGAGTGGCTTGAAAAAACCAAAACTTACTTTCTCCCAGTTCTAAAGACCACAAGTATGTTATTAAGGAGTCAATAGAGTCACATTCCCTTAGAACACTCTTAAGGCAGAACCCTTTTTCCATGGGGCTTTCAGCTTTTGATGGATCAAAACAAGCCATGGCTTCTGGTAACACCAGAAACAATCAGCCTTTGAAAACCCTTGAGGGTTGTTCTGAGTTGAACATGACTCAATAGCACCTAACAACAGGAACCATGTTAATATGCAAATTTCTGGACCACAACTCCTGAGGTTCTGAAGGAGGACCCCAAATGATTCTATGCAGAGTATTCTGATCAGAAAGCCACAAATGCATCGTGTGTGTGTGTGTGTGTGTGTGTGTGTGTGTGTGTGTGTACTGTTGTTGTTAGGTGCAGTGGAATCAGTATCCGGACTCATAGTGACCCTATGAACAACAGGTGAAATAGTATTAGTGATTCTCTGCTATTCATAGGGTTTTCAATGGCAGAGTGGGTTTTTTTGGGGGAGGGGGAGAGTGGATTTCCAGGTCCTTTTCCCAAACCTACAGTATTTGGTGTTCCCAGATAATCTCCTATCCAAGTACTAAAGCTTCCTAAATCTGATGGGATCAGACACCACATATCTCCTCATTTTAGTGGGTTCAAGCCCCTGGATGTTGGCTTTCACCATTTTTTTCCTAGATTGTTTTTTCCTTTCTTCTCTTTGTTGTTGTTAGGTGCTGTGGAGTCAGGTCTGACTCATGGTGACCCAATGTGCAACAGAATGAAATACTCCTGACACTGCACCATGCCTAGCACTATTGTGAGGGCTTCTTAGCTATTCATAGGGTTTTCTATGGCTGATTGATTTTTGAGAGTGGGTTGCCAGGTCCTTCTGCCATGCCTACAGCACCTCGTGTTCCCAGGTGGTCACCATTCAACTATTAACCAAGCCAGACCCTGCTTAGTTCCCGAGGTCTGATGGGTTGGATTCCAGGAGGGTATGGCTTTTGACTCTCCCCTCGCTAGGTGAGAAATAATCAGAATGCTGGATTGTATACTTCTCACTCTGCTGTCTAGGTGAGACAAGTTCTAATCAAGTCTTTTTCCCCTCGAAAGCAGATCTTTACTATGGCGATTGTATGTGGAATATTCCAAAATGACTACTTTTCTCTCTTCTACCAGATACAGGAAGTGATTTTTCTTGACTCTTCACCATAAGAACTTGATTCCTCGATGTAAAACCCATGCAAGTATGAGTTTCCCCAAGACTCTGGCTTCCAGGAATTTCTCCCAAATTAACCCATATGTGAAAGTTGTAATTTAAGTGCTCCTACAAGCTTCTGGTTCAAGAGGCTTCTGTTCCAGATAAGCAGATCTTAACTCTGTTACTCTGTATTTACCTCTCTCTTCTGACTTCAAAATAATAGTTTGCCTTGTGACATCAGTCTTCTCATGTATGCAAGAAAAGCTTTGAAGTTTCCTTTATTTAATTTTTTCATTGTTGCTGTAAGATGGAAATAATGACTGCCTAGCTCTTTATATGTCAGAACTGAGCCAAGAATTTCAGGAACATCCTCTTGGAAATAACTTTCCCTATCTCAGCCATCCCTTTTCCTTTCCCTGCTCTTTGCTCACATAGCATCTAAACATTGGGGAGGAAGGGCATATGTGACCTTATCAAGTAGAGGTGGAGGGGTCCTTTCCATACCTTTCTAGATCCTCCTTCTGCACTTTATCTTACTGGATCTTCCTGGAGATGTTGCTTCATACTTGGTTACTGCTTGCTCAGCAAGCATCAACAGATGAAGTCTAGGGCCAGTGATCAAAGATCTTTTTTCTCTCCTGGCTCTGACAGCCTTCGCTGCTTACCCAGCCCCACTTTGACCTGGTGGAAACTGAAGACCCCCCACAATTTGGACAAAGAAGCTCATTTAGTCTGCATCCAGCTCCTTACCAGGGCAGGGTCAATTCTGAGGGACAGGCGTCTCTGAGTGCCAGCTAGTCAATGGGAAACACATCTTGGCTTTTAACCTGGTTTTCCACATCTGCCTCCTTGTGGAAGTCTAAGAATTCCTGACAGCACTGTGTCTCCACCAGCTCTCCACTTTAGTTCCTCTTCCTCTCAGCAGCTCCTCAGGGCCAAGAAGCATGGACTCTTCTTGCTCACCCTCATTTGTCCTGGTTCTACTTCACATTTTCTCTCCCCATTGGTCATTCGTCCCCCTCCTTTTTCAGAGGATATGATGGCAAAATGTGTGGATAGAGACATAACTAAATGGGGGGAATAAAAGTCATTGTCTTAGTATTCTCAATGATTTCTCCTCTTTAAATCTATAAAATAGGTACATTAATATTTACCCTGATGGCTCTTTTAAGATTGCAAAAATGTATTTGTAAAATATTTGGAAAACTTACCCATTATGCAAATGTGAATTCTGATTTATTACACATTACTGATTCTTTCATTATTTATTATTGCTAATCACTGTCATAGAAGCTAATGATGATAGTTTAATTCAGGGAGCATATTATAAAGGGTAAATTTTTAGCAAAGAAGGAGCTATCATTTTAACCTATGGAGATTCAAAAAGTGTCTCACGTAATGAAGGAAAAGGATGGTAGTAAATATTAGAAATATTAAATATGTTAGCCTCTTACTCACCATAAAGTTATTTGCTTTCCCTTAAAGCATTAATAGTGAATAAAGATCTATGGTGGCTTCCACACACATTCATGGAGAAGTATGCATTTGGCATCTTTGGAGTCATCACAAAATAATACTTAGGAGTGATCACTGAGATTCTAAAATAGAAAACTCATATTAAATTATCCATGATTTGTTTGATGACTTCAAAGGTGACCAAAGAAATTGTTTAGGGCATATTGGGAATCTCCCATTTGATTCAGCTAGACTGCAGAACTGAACTCATATTAAACAACAAACACGTGGAAGAGCATATTCTTAAAGACTGAAGCTGTAGTGACATTTCAGCAAAAAATTTACTGTGCCCATTCTACAGTTAGGTTTTTGTGGTGGGTTGTGGGGATAAACAATTAATTATGAATGGTTATTGTGCTTAATATGTTACTTTAGATTGGAAGATGGCATCTAAACAGAAAATTCAAAATAGTTTGTTGATTCTATGATATAAGTAGCTATGGAAGCAGAGAATGATCCCATGTAGGTTACATATGGGGTTGAAAGATGCCTTTTGGAAGAAGTCGTGCAGAATCTGTATCTTCAATATTGAGTAGGACTTAATCCAGGCAAAGAAAATGGCGATACATATTCCAAGGAGAGAAAAAGTAGAAATATATGTGAAAGTATGCCATAGACAGGAAATTTTAAGCAGTTTATTGTTGTTGGAATGTCATGTATAATTAAGAAACAGTGGCAGAGGAGGAGTTGGGGAGAATCTTCTCATGAGGGGCTTCTCCTGTGACATGAAGGAATTTGAGCTCTATCTCATGGGCAATAGTGAACCTTTGAGGATTTTGTGTTTTGGCTAAACCTTCTTGGTGTCACTGTAGAGAATAAGGAAGTCTAGACAATAGACCACAGCACCTGTACGGAGATGATTGCAGCAGCTCAGGAAAGAGTTGGGGAGAATCTGATCTAAATAGCAGGGATGATATTCATACCTTTGGGAGATGGTTGTGAGCTGGAATAAATAGGATTTGGGAATCATCTTAGTGTGTGTGTGTAATGGGGAAGGAATGCATAAAAGGTAGGGCTGGATGATAATTAAGACAACCCTTGATTTTCTATGCTAAGTGTATAACAGCACCAATATCTTACTTATAATACAAAGAAGGAGATTATCATTAAGGAAATGGTGTTGTAAAACTCAGTTTGGCTCATTGACTTTGATATGCCAATGAGAATTCAAAACTGTAATTGTAGTAGGCAATTGAATAAATGATTCTGAAACTTTTGAGAATATATGTGATCCAAAGCTAAATGTTACAGTGTCAGCAGCTTATAAATTATAATTGAAACCACTGGAATTAGTGATAATATTCAAAGGACAGTGTGTCAAGAGAAGGAACCAATGAATCATGGACAGAACCCTAGGAAAACCCTATATAAATTGGGTAGGAGGCATAAGAATGATCACATGTGACTAAGAAATAATAGCTTATGAAAAGGGGCAAGAGGAAATGTTATAGAAAGCAAGTGTTAACAGTACCCTATGTAAATCATAACTGACATTCTGCATGCAGCATAGACACCAGCAGAAGGGAGCTATCTGTGTAGCCTTGCTTAGGAATTTTCCCTCAATTCAGGCTTACCAAGTGTACTTAAGGAACAGAGGTCTCAAAGGGCAGCAGTGGTGAGCTGAAAATCTAAGGTGACTTTCCTTCTTAAGAGGGAATTGCTAGTTGGTTATTTAGGCTTCCTCCTATTTTCCCGTTTATGTTGTATGATATCCCAAGGGAGCATTACCACATAGCCTTATTTCAGCCAAGTTCATTTACTAGTCACTATAACTTGTTCTGTACTAGGAGATAGTTATAGCAGAAAATGTTTGAGCTGTTGTAATTTTCTCAGAAAATTTGTTTAAATGGGTTAATATTTTGTCATAAAAAGGGGATAGTGTATATATATATACACATACATATATGTGTATATATACATATATGTATATATATATATTCTACAAATATATTCTCTCTACTTATATATACATATATGTGTATATATATACATATACATGTATATATATTCCACATATATATTCTCTCTATATATACATATATATGTGTGTATGTATATATAGATATGTGTGTGTGTGTGTGTGTGTGTGTGTGTATCTGTAGTTTAATTGATCAGTACAATATGAAACTGAGCTATTCCTCCCTTTTTGGTATTTATAGAAAAAAATTACCTCTATATGGAAGGATATCATTTAAGAATGCCTACTATTTGAACCCCAACATGTCTGTCAGCTTGAATGTTGCTGTGATGCTGAAAGCTATGCCAAAGGTATTTCAGATAACAGCAGGGGCGCCGGTAGTGGAGAGGTTTCAGCTGAGCTTCCAAAGGCAGACTAGGGAGAAGGACCCAGCAGAGCACAATTAGTCATTGAAAACCCTTTGAAAAGCAGAGAAACACTGCCAAATATAGTGTTGGAAAAAGAGCCCCCTTGGAAAATAAGCCCCTCCCCAAGGCTGGAAGGCATTCAAACAAATAACTGGGGAAGAGTTGCTTCCTTAAAGTAAAGTCAACCCTAATAATGGGAATGGAGCAAAGCCCTTGGGACCTTCTTTTGCTAATGTGGCACAACTCAAAATGAGAAGAAACACAGTGACTTCAACATCAAGCTCAATATAAAATGATCAAGTGCATGGCATAGTTTTTGGTAGTATTTCATTCTGTTGTATGTAGGGTTGCTATGAGTCAGATCCAACTAGATGGCAACTAACAACAACACTATTTAGCCAATCATCAGCTTTTCTCCATATATGAGACAAGAAACAATGAGTCCCTTTGGAACACATTTTTTTTTTTAAATGTATTCTCTTTCTACTAGAGCTTTTTTTAAATTTTATTTTAAGTAGTCACCTCTCTGAATAAAATAATTGAAAATAAATATTACAGTTCAATTTCCTTGGTATTATTGACCACTTCAAAAAGATGTTTTACTATTATAAAGTTTAACCTTTTATATATAATTACATTAATTTTTTATTAATATTTTTCTTAATGGTGAATTTTTTAAATTTGATGTTTTCTGGGTCCCACTTTTTCCACTGTGATCAATATTTCTAGAACAACAATGATTGTTGTTGTTGTTGTTAGGTGTCGTCGAGTCTGTATCCGACTCATAGCAACCCTCTGTGCAACCTCAAAACCCTCTGTGCAACAGCACTATTGTCAGTGCTTCTCTGCTGTGCATAGGGTTTTCAATGGCAGATTGATTTTTGGGAGGGGGTTGCCAGGTCCTTCTCCCAAGCCTACAGCTTCTGGTGTTCCCAGGCGGTCTGCCATCCAGGTACTAACCAGGCCCGACCCTGCTTAGCTTCCGAGATCTGACGGGATCGGCAGTCACAGGACTATGGCTGCAGGCTTTGGATTTATAGTACTGGGCAAAAGGGGGAAATAACATAAGCTTTACAAAGGACACTTTTGCAAAGTAAAGCTGACCTTGAGTAGAGTAATGTAAAGAAAAATAGTATAGTTATATTATTGTAGCAGAGGAGAAAATGAGAGGGTTAAGCTGGCAAACAGATTTAAATCTGAACCAATTCACTGAAATTAAGGCAAGGGAATCATTCTTCCCCTTTACAATTGATTTAATAGACATGTTGAGTCAGCATGTCTTCAAGAATCTGTAGGCAGTAAATAGAATAGATGGATGAAACGACGGTTCAGCAATCCAGGAACCTGAATTCTTCTAAAAGAATATCCTGGAGTAGCTTTGTCACCCACTTATTAAAAGCCTAATGGTTTTATTTTTCTATGTAAATTTATGTAGTATAATCCTGAATATTATGCAGTGAATATGTCATTCAAAGAGAAAGGATCCTCTATCCAAAAAGGGTTTGCCATTTTTGTAGCTGTTTAATAAGTCTTAAAGAATAATTACTCAATGTTCTTTTATAATCCAAAACTGGAGGCTCTTGGCATTGATTTGACATTTTGTGTTTGTCTAGGAAAAGGATAGAGATTTGCTTAGATGGTTGGACATTCTGTTGACTAATTGAATAACATTTATAATTTTATAAATTTTATAAATGATCATGCTTTGGGGATGGAAATTATGGCAAACTTTTGATCCAGTGTTGACCTAAAATAAACTACAAGTTACAAAAATAATTTATAAGCTAGGAGGAAAAATGTTATTTGCCAATTCTTTGACATTTTTAAGTCTTATGATGCAAGTATAGAATATTTATACTATATTCAATGATCATAGTCTCAGAGTAAACCAAGTGCTTGGTAAGACACAGGACAAGAAGGTAAAAATGTTTCTATGTAAATTAATAAAGGCTCTGTCTTTTGCTAGATCTTAGTTGTGATACTAAAAAAGGAGCACTAAACTTCCAAGATTCTCATTGAGAACTGGGAGTTGGTTTGGTGTTTGTTTTTCCTGGGGCATTAAATAGTTCTTGTTTCATCTCTCAAGAAGAGAATACTCAACCTTCACAAATCATGCAAACATTAAATTTTTAATTTAGTACATAAAATATTTTTGGTATAGGAAATGGAATATTTTCATTTAAATTGAAAGTGAGCTGACCATCCTTGTGTATCAACAGACAAATTATGTAGCCTGTTCAGTTAGAAAAACATTCAGGCCCCTGGGTCTAGTTTTCTTCTGCAGTTTACAAGTAAAACATAACAGTGCCTCTAGTAGATCACAATCCTATTACAATACAAAGTTCTTGGACAGTCACACACAAAATCACCCCCTGTGTGTGTTGTCACAATTACAATTATTTTTCTTCTGTAATCAAAACTACATAAGCTAACTTGGATGGCAATTCCTTTATGATAATGTAATTAGTTATTCTTTTTCACCCATGTATACATGTCCATAATCATTAATATAATTCTTTAAATTATGATAATCACTTTTTGCTGCATTGATTTCTTTTCTTTATTGACTAACTCCTCTGGAAATTCTCTAAGTGTTAAGATATTAATATTCTAATATAAATTCATGTTTCATCTTCATTGGTTAGTACATTACCAAAGTAGCATTACGAAATGCTGCCTTTGCAAAATAAAGTGTTGCATTTTTACATAAAAAGTAGGATTTGGGAGGTCAGAAAGTAATCAAGAAAGTACAGGACTATGTGTTGTGCACTTTTTTTTAGAAATCACTTCATCAGTCAATTACCTATTAAATGAGTTAATATCAAGTCTTAATAGCTATCAACAAAAGTTAGCAATTATTGTCTATTCACTGAAAGCCAAACTCTATTTTAAATAATATCTATTTAATCTTTTCAGTAACCATATGAGGTCTAATAGTAAAGACAAAACTGATAAAGAGGAAATGTAAGTAACTTGCCCAAAATGCACAGTTGGAATTGCAAGAGATCAAAACCATACAATTTGGCTCATTTACACTTTTAATCTTACCATTACTGCTTCTACTCTTCTATTCCCAACAAGCATCCTGTGGCCTCCAGTTCACATCCAATATCCTTGTTTACCTGCAGCTGATCCTGGCTAAACAGCAACAATCAAGCAAAACCCTGAATCTGTAATATGAACATCAAGCCCACATTATTGACTTTCTAAAACCTAAAGTAAATAAAGAATAATTTTCCCTTTATTTAATTTCTAGTATTTCTAAATATGATCTGAGAAGTATTCTAAATATATTTGTTTCACATTTTTTCACTGAAATGTATTCTATACTTTGTTTACTATGTTCTCATTCACCACATAGTTCATTATTATTTTTCCTCCTGACTCCCTACTAAGAAGATGACTTATTTCTGCTGTGCTATTTTTTATAAAAATACAGTCCTGCTTTTTCCATAGATCAACTGTTCCATATCTCTACTTGATAACATTAATTTCTAATGGTATCTTTGGACTGTCACAGGAGAAAACTATCTTTTCCTGTGTGAATTTGATCTGCTTCTACTCCACATACTTTTATCCTACTCTTTCTGTTTTCAGCACAGGGAAAAGGTCAGTTCTATTTCATGTAAAATGTGTATTTGCCACCTAGTACTTTTCCTGATTACAGAAAACAGGTTCTCAACATGGTTTAAAAGAATTTTTGATAATAGCAAGGTAAATTCTTAGTAGAAACTTGAAAATGGCAGCACAATTTTTCTCAGTTATATAAAGTCCTGAATCATTCTGTGACAGTTTTAAAATGCTACCTTGATTACAATGATGAACATTATGAAAGTTTGTGGCAGAGGAAGTGGGAAGTTTAAGGTTTCTTGAGGCTTGACGGACTTCATAAAACTAATTTTTAGTTTCAGGAGAATTAAGTCAGATAGTTATGAACTATTTCTTTGAAAAATGAGGAGGAGAGCATCAAAGACTCACATTTCACACAAAAGCCTTTTCCGCAGAAAACAATAAATCATATGCTGGGTGGTCCCAAGCAACTATAAATGCCAATATGTGGCCATTTTCTACCTGGGTGAACATGAACCAGCAAGGGTATTCTCATATTGAACTTTGTATCCTGAGGAAACTTCAACTAGATTTGAATTCAACCAAAGGAAGAAAATCACATTTTCTGTAGTGCTTCACTTGTGACCAGTACTATCCTACATGTTTACATCTATTGTCATTTAATTGAAACTCCCACAGTAGCCTTCTGTTGCTGTTGTTAGGTGCTCTCTAGTAGAGTCCGACTCAAAGCTACTGTATGTATGACAGATGAAACTTCCCCCGACACCGTTCCCTGCCTGGCACTATGTCAGTGCTTCTCTGCTATTCATAAGGTTTTCAATGGCTGGTTGTTTTGGGGAGTGGATTTCTGGGTTCTTCTCCCAAGCCTACAGGCACCTTGGGTTCTTCTCCCAAGCCTACAGGTGTTCCCAGGTAGTCTCCCATCCAAGTACTAACCAGGCCCAACTCTGCTTAGTTTCTGAGATCTGACAGGCTCAGATGCCAGTGTGGAATGGCTAGCCTTCTATTGAAGGAGATAGTACTGTTATCTCCATTTTATGGATGAGGTATCAGAGGATTAAGAAGCCTGACTCAGTTGGCAAGCTGGCTGACCTGGGATTCAAGTCTTGACTCTGTGCACTGTACAACCTGTCCATGGGAAAGATACAAGAGCTTCATTAAGGATGGATTCGAATGGTGCAGACATACTGTTTATGCAAACCAGGAATGCCTTTGCAACTCACATACCTCCTCTCTCTTTGAGGGCCTTCTTATTGTTGCTGTTGGGTGCTGGTGAGTCAGGTCCGATTCATAGCGACCCTACGTACAACAGAATGAAACACTACCTGACACTATGCCATGCCTAGCACTCTTGTCAGTGCTTCTTGGATATTCATAGGGTTTTCAATGGCAGCAGATTGTTTCAGGAATGGATTACCAGGTCCTTAACCCTAGCCTACAACACTTGGTATTCCCAGGTGGTCCCCTGTCCGAGGACTAACTTGTCTGACCCTTCTTAGCTTCTAAGAACAGGCAAGATAGGATGCCAGGGTGCTATGGCTGCACATGTTGAGGGCCTGAGCATAACAAAATTAGGTTTTCAGCTTTTTGGTATTTATTTACTTTTGACTTAATACTTACTTATTATTTTCTCTTAACATGTAACTGCTCTAGGGATATATATCAGAATGTTCTGTATTGGTCATCAATGGTTTTATATGAGTAATTTTAAAAATTTCTTTCAGGGAACAGCTTTTTCTAGAGGAAAATAAATGGAAGGAAATGAAACATTAGGGGTAGGTTGAACATATTTCAAACTCTTATCTCTGCATGACTCCTGTTGTTTACTGCAGAAGAGCAGGCCCTGTTGCAAAGGAAAGCTAGAAAAACACCTCCTAGATATCATCCTTATACTTGTTTATTGAATTAATTATATGTCCACAACTCTAAAGTTGATGGGAGAACTTTTTCCTGATAGATAGTTAAGCCTCACCAAGCATGTTTGAAAAGGAAGCCTATATGCATCTTCTTTTATCGAGGATTGTTTCATCAAATAGAAAAACACTGTGATCTGATCTTTGGAAAATCTCTAGGCTTTTATTTCTTCTACAAGGAGTTTTCCACTAAAGATTATAAGTCATATATGTGTTCAAAATAAATCACTCCCCAAATTGGAATGGTTTGACTTACAATTTTTTGTTTTTACAATGATGTGTATATGATATACATTCAGGGGCAATTGTACTTCAAATTCTGATTTTTGGTCTTTTCCTGGGCTAGCACAATGGGATGTGATACTCTTTTGCCATGCTCAACTGTGGGTTAATGTGAGCACCAAGTGAGGACATTTAAGGAAGGCTGAGCTGAACTATGATGTTTTGTGTTGTTGTTGTTAGGTGCCGTCGAGTTGGTATCCGACTCATAGCGACCCTCTGTACCACAGGGGAAACACTATTGTGGGTGCTTCTCTGCTGTTCATAGGGTTTTCAATGGCAGATTTATTATTTTTGGGAGGGGGTTGCCAGGTCCTTCTCCCAAGCCTACAGCTTCTGGTGTTCCCAGGCGGTCTCCCATCCAGGTACTAACCAGGCCTGACCCTGCTTAGCTTCCGAGATCTGACGGGATCGGATGCCACAGGGCTATGGCTGCAGGCTATGATGTTTTGTAGGCTAGGTGTATTAAATGCATTTTCAACTTATGATATTTTTAATTCATAGTGGGTTTATCAGACATAGCTGCATCATAAGCCAAGGAGCATAGGTAAATCCAAAAGTTGTGGTGGTTCTTTTCATTTATTTCTAGTAGGAGTATTAAGGTATTTTTCTTAAGTCAACTACTCTAAGAAGAACATTGTAATTAAGGGGAAAGATAGCGAGGACCTTTCCAGCTTCAGGAGGAAATTGTTTGATAATATTTATTGTGTTATAAATCAGTTTGGTAATTGATAATGTTAACATGTTGTATCTCTAAATAGCACTGGTTTCCTATTGCAGGTGTTTTCTGTGTTCTCCAAATACATCTGATAAAGGTAAAGTCATAAAATTCCCATAATATACAAAATTTTCTTGTCAACAGTGGCAAGTAAGAAAGTGCTTACATATCATGTCTCTGCAGGCCTTGGTGAAGGGTGTTGTAGCTATGCTTCCTGCTCTGTCAGCTAAACCCACAGAAGATTAAATGCTATGTACATAATAGCCAGTTAGCACAGGTCTGTCTGGAAGGCTGGCAGGTGTTTCCATGAAATTTTGCCCCGCCTGTCACAGCATACAGGGCAGCCAGCACCTGGCAACCTGCTAATAAACAGCACCCTCTCTAATTGCTTTGTAACAGCACAGGCTGCTGCAGCTGCTGCCAACATTAAGTAAACAACAGGTTTTGCACCTGCTGAAAGAAAATCCTGACCTTCATATTGACTAATCATGTGACACCCAGGTAACCTAGGCACCCTGTCCTAATGTAAGCAGCCTAGGAAATTAGAAGCGGCTCATCAGTATTGATTCTCTCCCTCAAATATGTAACATTTGCACCATCATTGCCTCCTGAGAGAATTTAATTCAGCCCCTTCTTACGAAAAATACTCATAATTCAATTTATCTTATGGCTCTTTCCTTCTGGTTTCTACACCTTCCCTCCTCTACCATCTTTTGAAGATGGCAATGAGAAAAAATGACTTGACTCCAACTTACCATTTTCTGTATTGTCCACATATTTTTAGAGAGCCCCAATGGAGAATTGTTGTTGTAGTTAGGTGAGGTTGAGTCAAGTACTAGTCATGTTGTTGTTGTTAGGTGCTGTTGAGTTGGTATCCAACTCATAGCGACCCTATGTAGAACAGGCAGAAACACTATTGTCAGTGCTTCTCTGCTGTTCATAGGGTTTTCAATGGCGGATTGATTTTTGGGAGTGGGTTGCTGGGTCCATCTCCCATGTCCTAGTCATAGTTGACCCTATATGCAACAGAGTGAAATACTCCCTACTGTGTCGTGCCTGGCACTATGTCAGTGCTTCTCTGTTATTCATAGGGTTTTCAATGTCTGATTCTTTTGAGATTGTTTTGGGAGTGGACTGCCATGTCCTTCTCCCATTTGTGCAGTCTGAGAATGTAACCCACGGTGCAGAACAACCCTCTACCAACTGAGCTAACCCATGGCCCACAATGGAGAATAAGAATGGAAAAAATGAACATTCTTCCACTGAATAAATACCCAATATTTCAGCCTTTATGAACATAAAAATGCAAGATTGAAACAAAATATGTTTATATGTAAATATTCCAGCTAAGCTTTTTGAAAAATATAATTTTAAGTGTTTTATGCTCTGCTAGAGGTATCTCTTTGGGGCTGGGATTTAGCTCAGTTGGTAGAGCACTGCTCTGTAGTCTCTGAGGTCCTGAGTTTGATTCCCAGCACTGCAAAAATGGGAGAAGGATGTGTCAATCAACTTCTGAGGCAATCCTAAAACAATCAGCCATTGAAAACCCTATGAGGGTAGCTATGAGTTGGAAATGACTTGACAGTACCTAACAAAAACAACCACATAGGTATCTCCTTACAGTGAAGGAAGAGCTGTTGTTGATGTTAGGTGCTGTCTAGTTGGTATCCGACTCATAGCAACCCCATGTACAACAGGTGAAACACTACTGTTAGTGTTTCTCTGCTATTCATAAGGTTTGCAATTGCTAAATTTTTTTGAGGGGGAGTGGGTTGCTGGGTCATTCTCCCAAGCCTACAGCACCTGGTGTTCCCGGTAGGTCTCCCATCTAAGTACTAACCAGGCCCTACCCTGCTGAGCTTCTGAGATCTGATGGGATCAGAGCGACAGTGGTATGGCTACAGGTAAAGGGAGAACAGGAAGCTCATTTTCAGTAGCCAAGGAAAACTGAAGTCACATTTAACTCTGCCTATCACTGCACAGTCCCCTTTACCCTCCACACCCATTATTCTGAGATTTTTTAGCAAAGTCGCTTCCAAAATCCAGGAGAAGCACAATTCAGCCTTTAGAGAATACAGGTTAAAAAAATGGATAAGCAAGCAGCAATGGGAAAACTCAACCCTAAGGTGTTCGTGAGAATCCTTCGTTGTCCACAACTTCTACAATCTGTATACATCTTAGTGGGTACAACACTGGGTTTGACTGAAACAAACTTATGGCCGTTACAATTTCTAGGTGGGAAAAGAGAAAGTACATAAGGTTAAATTCATAGAGCACATCTCAAAGGCATCAGATACAGAACTGGGCTTTGGAATATATTTTATTTGTATGCAATTTAACACCCCCAAAAAGTCTTCTTGTGATTGACTGTTTTCTAAAAATGGTAAAGACAAGGGCTTTGGTTTATCAGAGAGGTAGTATATTTTTAATGATAGTAAAGCACAAAAACAATTAGCTGAACCTTGAGATGAAAAGGGAAAAAGGCTGTGAATCACAGGTGAAAATATATGAGAATGTATTTTAGATTCTTTCACTTTCATCAGAAGCACACAGAATATTAACCAAGTAGGACAAAGACTGTAGGACTGCAGGCAAATTACCAAAAGTTTGCTTTGAACCAGGTGTGGTGGCTCACTCCTCTAATCATAGCAACTTAGGAGGCAAAGGCAGGAGGACCGCAAGTTTGAGGCCAGAGGAAGCCTGCATAACATAGTGAGACCCTGTCTCAAAATAAAAATATAAAAAAATGGGCTGGGGCTGCAGCCCGCTGGTGTACACTTGCAAAGTATGTGCAAGAACATAAATCTGTTTCAGATCTAAAGCCCACAGAGTGTTTTACCTATGGCTTGTTTATACCATATTGATCAAAAAGAATAATGCAATTGTGAGCTAGTTCAAGGTTGAAGGTTTTTCCAATGAGATAAATTATTACTATTGATTTGAGAGAGAATTCCCACAAAAATCAAAGTATATTTCTTTTCTGTCAAAGTTGTTTCTAAGCCTAATAATTATTTTTTTATATAGCATACTTGATCCAGCTGGCCAACTTGGTAGGTCAAGCATATATATTCATATAATTAAAATGAAGTAACATGTAAGTCATGTACTTGCCACACAAATGAATCATAATGACAAGCAAGCAAATTTTCAATTTTAGACTACCACTTGGGTTATGTTGTTGTTGTTGCTGTTAGGTGCCATGGAGCCGGGTCCAACTCATAGTGGCCCTTGGTACAAGAGACGAAGCACTATTGTCAGTCCTTCTATGCTATTCATAGGGTTTTCAATGGCAGATTGTTTTTTGGGAGTGGGTTGACAGGTTCTTCTCTCAAGCCTACAGTACCAGGTGTTCCCAAGTGGTCTTCCATCCAAGTACTAACTAGGCCTGACCCTACTTAACGTTTGAGATCTAATGGGACCAGACACCACAATGGTATGGCTGTAGGCACTTGGGTCATGCTAGCCACATAGAGGGAGAACACTCTAGGGCTCATTGAATCTAGCCTGTTGAAGCTCAAAAAAGAAATTATCCCATTTTAGCTAAGAGTATATAAATTATTGTTGCTAGGTTTTTAGACAGGAAAATACCATTCCAACCTTTTCTCTTATCATTTCTTTTAACATCTGCAGCAATATCAAAAGGAAAATAGATATTTAAGATATAAAGTAGGGGTGAATTTTTTTTTTCTGGTACTAGAGATTGTGCTGGGCAAACACTCTACCCCTGAGCTACAACCTCAGCCTTGGATGCCAATTTTTTTCAACTGGACTTTGTTAAGGTTTAGGAGTCCTTGCTAATTTATAAGCATTAAAATACTTGATTGTATTTATGCAATATTCTTTTTATTGTCTCTTTCCCTATGTATAAACAGGAAGTATACACTTTAAAATGAAAATAATAGGATAAGTTTGCAGGATTAAAAATTTGAAGTAGTTGTGCCAATTTATTCTTGATGCTATCATTCAAAAACCTCCTATGTGTAAAATGAATAAAGAGCTTCTTGCAATCTTCTAAATCTGTATATAACCAAGAATACGCTAGTCTCTAGAACAAAACTAATTCTAGGGCTTGTTCTGAAGCATTAGGGAAGAAGTGGCACTCTGCTCCTGAAATGTAGACAAGGATTGAGGTATATATAGATTTATACAAAAAGAGTAGTTACTAATGAAAGCAAAAGGGGGCGTTATGTCATTTGAGTCCCAGGTTTCTTGTGTCTTGGTATATGACTTTGAGACTATTACTTGACTTTCAAAATCTTCTTCTGTTCAAACAATAACAAAGTGACATTCAAAGGAACTATTGTATAAAATACCTGAGAAGCATAATAGTGAATAGTGGAGATTTATTTATCCATCTCTATGAGCGAAGATTTTCTTTTAAACATAGATCCTTTCTAAACTCGCAAAATGAGTAAATAAAACTTAAAAATCATCACTCTTTCTTAAATCAAATCAGTCTCAAGTGTTAAAAAATAAAAACAAAGAGCTGAGGCTGCCTGTAGGTAAGAAAAATGGCAAATAGGAAGGAGGGATCAGTGAATGTTGTTTTAGGGGAGAACAGGATGTACATAGAAAAGAAAGATTGCCTTTCATAAATTATATGAAATGGTATGGTAAGGCTTTATACACAGATCTTTTTTGCGTTATACATGTTGTTAGGTGCCCTTGAGTCAGGTTGGCCTCATAGTGACCCTATGTAGAACAGAAAAAAACACTCCCTGACATTGTGTCATGCCCAGCATTATTGTTAGTGTTTCTCTGCTATTCATAGGGTTTTCAGTGGTTGATTGTTTTGGGAGTGGATTGCCAGGTCCTTCTCCCTAGCCTGCAGCACCTGGTAGTTCTAGACTGTCTCCTATCGAATCACTGACCAAGCCAACTCTCCTTAGCTTCCAAGAACAGCAGGGATTGGATGCCAGGGTATTATGGCTACAGATGCCTTATACATAGGAAAGTGTAAATAACTGTTGAGTTAAAACTTTTATTACTTTTGATGTGCTAAAATTTACTTATGATAAAAATGCACATTTTTTTTTTCTTTGAGAAAGGTTCTCCCGAAATTGTGTAGGCTGCCTCTGGCCTTGAACTCATGACTCTCCTGCCTCAGCCTTCAGAGTCATGGGGATCACAAGTGTTTGCCATGTGTCCAGCTAATACACAGATTCTGACTTCCAGGGAAAGATAGCAATTAGAAGTTTCCTCTGTGACACTGTAAATGAGAAGAGTAAAGGTAACAAAGCAGAAACTATTCTGAGAGGAGGAAGTGGAAGAACATTGAGATTCAAGAAAGAGGTGACAAGGCAGCTAAAAAGCTTGGAGAAACAGAAAGGCAAAGCAGAGAAAAGCAAGGAACAGTCTGCAGCAATCCCAGAACCCCAGAGGGAGGAGAACTGGAAGCCACAACCCCAAGGTAAGCCAAGCAGCCCTAGTGGCAATGGACTGACAGTCCTAGTCACAGAGAACCCTGTGGCTCTCATAAACCTTAAATGTAATGCAGGAATTTGTTGTGCCAGTGACTCCACCCATGTGGCAGGCTAGCATGGAAGAAGAAATCTATTGTATGGCACCCATATCTCAGAAGCAAGCTCTGTACCACTGAGTACCTCCCCAGAGCTTAGGAAGTGACCTGAAAATGAAAACCCTATGAATAGTAGAGCCTGCAACCATAGCCCTGTGGCATCCGATCCCATCCCAACAGATCTCGGAAGCTAAGCAGGGTCGGGCCTGGTTAGTACTTGGATGGGAGACTGCCTGGGAACACCAGAAGCTGTAGGCTTGGGAGAAGGACCTGGCAACCCCCTCCCAAAAATCAATCTGCCATTGAAAACCCTATGCACAGCAGAGAAGCACTGACAAGAGTGTTTCCCCTGTTGCACAGAGGGTCGCTATGAGTCGGATACCGACTCGACAACACCTAACAACAACAACCTAATGAATAGTAGAGAAGCACTGTCAAGTATAGTGCTGGAAAATGAGCCCTCCAGCTGGAAGGCATTCAAGAAACGACTGGGGAAGAGTTGACACCTCAGAGTAGAGTCAACCTTAATGATGGGAATGGAGTAAAGCCCCTGGGACCTCCATTTGCTGATGTGACATGACTCAAAGTGAGAAGAAACATGGTTGCTGCAATAATGGGTTCAAACATAAGAATATTGTGTACATGGCACAATGTTGGGCAATGTTTTATTCTGTTGTACATAGAGTTTCTATGAGTTGCATCCGACTGGATGGCACCCAACAATATCTATCACATGTCAGGGAGCCTGAGGACATCCTGCAACAGTGCTTGGATAGAAAAAGACCAGGAGAGGCAATCGTAGAGGGAAGAGGGTGAGACATGGTCTCACTGTGAGGTGAGAAGTTCAGATAGCAAGGACCTTGGGCTGTGGAGGGCTTGTGGGTAGTGGCCCCTCCCTATGGGGCCAGGAGTGAGCCCCACAGAGACTGAGAGCTCCAGGTCTGTGGTTTGGAGCCTCTGGAGCCGATTCCCTGCCACATGTGGTTTGCTGCCAGACGATATTGAAAGCTCTGAGCCCAGGTCCAATGGATTGCTCCATTTCCACAGCTTTCTTCCTCTTACAGTGTGGTGAACTGCTAGCTGGACTCTGAAAGCACAGAGATTCACAAATGGAGCACTCATTTCCTCAGTCCTCCCCTGCCAGCCTGCAGAACTCCGTGGTGTTACTTCTCCCACTGTCTGAAGCACTTGCCCCACATTCCCATTGGACTGAATGTTTGCTGCTCCTGGACGCACAAACAGAGGAGCCTCTAGAGCCTATGGGAGCTTGCCTGGCACACAGTCCACAAAGCTCACTGGGGTTGGCAGTTGCAGACAGGAACTACAATATGCTCCAGATATGACCCACTACCGCCCCCGCCAGACTTAGCTGGATTCCACTATTAGGGGACCTGGAAAGAAGCTTCTCCAACTCTTTGTCTTTATTTAAAATTTTTCTTTTTACTGTATTTTTCATTTTGTTTTTCCTTTTTTTTAAAAAAAGCTTTTGTTTCTATTTTTATTACTATTCTTACCTTTATTTAATTTTAATTAAATTTTCTTGATTTTATAATTGGATTTTTAAATCACTTGCTGTTTTCACCTCTTCCTCACATTTTATTTTCTTTTTTTCTCCTTTTTCTTTTCTTTAACATTGCTTCCTTTTTCCATTTTCTCTCTCCTGAGCCTCCACTTTAATTATTTAATTAGTATATTAATTGGTTTCTTGAGACACGTTCTATGTATACCAGACTCACCGTGAACTTACTATTGTATCCCAAACTGGCTTCAAACTCCCAATCCTCAAATGCCTGAGTGTGGGGATTTCACCTCAGTTATCTTTTATTATTATTACTTTTAACTTTTTAAATGTTTAACTCCTTAGTTTATTCTATTATTTATTTATTTATTTATTTATTTATTTATTTTTTGCAGTACTGGGGAGTTGAATGTATAGTCTTATGCATGCTATGCAAGTACTCTACCACTGAACTGCATCCGCAGCCCCTTCTTTATTTTTTTATTTTGAGACAGGGTCATGCTAAGTTATACAGGCTGATTTTGGCCTCAAACTTGGAATCCTTCTGCCTCAGCATCTCATGTAGCTGAGATTACAGGTATGTGCCGTGGTATCCAGTTTCTCTAGTATTATTTAGCCACTTTCTTTTATATGGTTATCGGTGGTATAGTTGTTGTTAAGTGTCATTGAGTGGGGTCAGACTCATAGCGGCCCTATGGACAACAGAATAAAACACTCTCCAACACTGTGCCAGGTGCATGGAGCCACTGTGTCATTCCATCCAATTGAGGGTCTTCCTTTTTTCATTAACCCACCACTCTCCCAAATATGATGTCTTTCTTCAGGGATTGGTCCCTCCTAACATGTCCAAAATACATCAGACACAGTCTAGCCATCTTGCTTCCATGGAGAACTCTGGCTGCACTTCTTCTAGGACAGATCTATTGATTCTTTTGTCAGTGCATGGTACATTCAATATTTTTCTCCAGCACCATAGTTCAAAAGCATAAATTCTTCTCCTGTCTCCCTTATTGAATGTCCAATTTTTACAACCATATTATGTGACTGAAAATACCATAGCATGAATCAGGGGTGCCTTCAATTTCAGTGTGACATCTTTACTTTGCAACACTTTAAAGAAGTCTTTTGCAGTAGCTTTTCCGCATGCAATGCATCTTTTGATTTCTTGACAGTTGCTTCTGTGTTTATCGCAGAACCAAGTAAAGCAAAATCTTGGACAAACTCAGTCTTTTCTCCATTTATCATGAAGGTGAGTACTGACCCAGTTGTAAGGATTTTGTTTTGTTGATGTGCAAACCATATTGAAGGCTGTGTTCTAAGATCTTCCTCAATAAATGTTTCAAATCCTCCTCCCTCTCAGCAAACAGGGTTGTGTCACCTGCATAATGCAGGTTGTTAATGAGTCTTCTTCCAATCATGATGCTGCATTCTTCTTCATAAAGTCCAGGTTCTCAAATTATTTGCTCAGCATAGAGATTAAAGAAGTATGGTGAAAGTATACAGCCTTGACACACACCTTTCTAGACTATAAACCAGGCAAGATTTCTTTTTTCTGTTTGAATGAATCCCTTCTGGTCCATGCATAGATTCCTCATGAGTACAATTTAGTGCTCTGGTATGCCCATTCTTCAAAATGTTATCCATAATTTGTTATGATCCACACAGTCAAATGCCTTTGTATAGTCAATAAAACATAGATAGACATCTTTCTGGTATCCTCTGCTTTGGGCTAATATTCATTTGACATCAGCAATGTTGTCCCTGGTTCCATACCATCTTCTGAATCCAGCTTGATTTTCAGGCAGTTCTCTGTTAATATATTGCTGCAGTCACTTTTGAATGCTCTTTAGCAAAATTTTACTTGCATGAAATATTAATAATTTTGTTAATGTAACAACATATTTAAACCTTAAAAACAAATATCTTTAATAATAAGGTTGTGTTTGTTTTGTTTTGAGGTCTTGGATGACCCTGTGAAATGATATCCATCAACTAAGTTGACAATACCAGTTAAATGTATATACAGAAAAGTGTATTTCTTTTCTTGTTACCTAGTGAATTTTATTTCAGAACTACTTGGGATTTTATATGGCCCATAAATATAGAGTCTTTGGCTAGCACAGAAAAATATCTTCATTAAAGAAAATGTCTGATAATGAAATTCATAAAAATTAATTTCTAAACACAACAATCTGTGAGTGAGCTAGATCACAAATCAGAGGCCAAAGGTAGTCTGCACCACTTTGGAAGGCCTTGTCTCAATAAAAAAATTAAAAAGGGTTTGAGGATACAGGTCAGAGGTAGGGCATTTGCCTAGCATGCAAGAGGCCCTGGCTTCAACCCTCCAGTACTGACAAAAAAAAAAAAAAAAATCACAACTAATAATCACCATTAATTCCATCCTTCCATTTTAAGTATTTATATTAAGAAGTAAAGTGACACTCTGCTTTTCTGATTTCAGATTCCAGAGGAAATCATTGTTAGTATGTTGGTAATTGGGCGCAGTGGCACATGCCTGTAATCCCAGCGGCTCGGGAGGATCACAAGTTCCAGACCAGAGGCAGTCTGCGAAATTTAGTGAGACTATGTCTCAAAAAGTAAAAAAAAAAAAAAAAATGGGCTGGGGGTGTAGCCCTGGGTTCAACCCCCAGTACCACCAAAAACAAAATTAGTAACTACAATTAAAGATATTTCCTCATTGGATTTTGTAGTACATTTATAGGACATAGTCACATTTACGTGTTATTATTTTGAAGTAAACTAAAGCAACACATTGTTTAGTAACATGCTTTCATAACGAACATATAGGTTTTCATTCTTTTTAATTACCATAGAGAGAACCTTTGTGCTTTCAAGCTACAATTCTTAGCTACATTCCTCCGTTGATAGCCATTTAGATTATTTCCATTTTTTGTACACTTAAGATTTTTATAATTATATCTTCAAGCATTTTAAAAGTATTTCTAAGACATGAAAAATAAAATTCAATAGATAAAAAGGAAGAATTGTAAATTTAAAAAGCCATTGCATTAGATTTAATTGTTTAGCTTTCATGTTTTCTACCTAGTAGTTATTTATATGAATGCATTAGTCACTGCTTATATGCTTACAATTAAGCTTGGCTTTTTACCAAAGTGCTTGGTTTCTAAAATATTAAATACAGAATTATAAACATTTGAAATGGTTCAGGAAAATGCACTGGAAGGAACAGGAGCTTTGCCAACCTTATATGGCTGTGGAACAAGGTTGGCCATGTAGTTGCCACATGCAACTTCTTTGGGGGTATTAAAGTGGGCACTGTGAAATTCTTTGCTTCATATGTGTTGCAAAGATTAAATAAACATTTGTAAGGAACTTAGACAATAGGTATATGCATGGTAATTTCTATCTATTATCATTGTTGTTGCCTGCAGCTGTAGCCCTGTGGCATCCGATCCCGTCAGATCTCGGAAGCTAAGCAGGGTCGGGCCTGGTTAGTACCTGGATGGGAGACCGCCTGGGAACACCAGAAGCTGTAGGCTTGGGAGAAGGACCTGGCAACCCCCTCCCAAAAATCAATCTGCCATTGAAAACCCTATGAACAGCAGAGATGCACTGACAATAGTTTTTCCCCTGTTGCACAGAGGGTCGCTATGAGTCGGATACCGACTGGACGGCACCTAACAACAACAACATAAATCCAAAGACTGTCTTTAACTGACTAAGATAGTAACTGCTAGAATCAGCTACTGCAATAAAGAGGTATGAGACAAACAGTTGCCCCAAGACTTCCTAATCAGTAAACTTTGTTATTTTCAAAACCCAGAGCATCTGATGCTCTTCAAATAATATCATAGTGTGGACCCAAGAGTTGCTATTCCTGTTCTTTAATTAAAAGTGGAATAATACTTAATTTGTGGAAAAACAATGTGTTTGCCCAAAGAATTTCAAAGACCAGCCCAGGAAATGAAGGTTAATAATTGCAAGGATGTTCTGGCTAAAGGGAAAAGAAACATCCTCTGAGTGACGGAAATGGTTCTTAGGCCTGGGTGTGCATTCTAGTACACAGTCTTCCTGTTCATTTCCCCACTACCTTTTATTCTTTTTTATAAAAATCTTGTGGTATACCCCGATTCCTTAAGACAGTCATTAGAACAATAGTGCAGCCATTTTCCCCATCAATTAGTTTCCTAATTTCCTCCCCAGCAACTCTCCTCTTTGAAGTATTGGCTTCGCGTGGGTGAGGAGAGCCAAACCTTGATTAGTAACAATCCCATCCTTCCTTGTAGGGAATTGTGGGATAGCGCCAGGAGATATAGAGGAGGTTTGGTTTGAATAGGGGCCTATCTAGCCCACCTGGAGGTCAGCTCTATGGCCTGAGGCAAGGTGGCCCCCAGTGATTTGAACAACACTCCTCACTGATTGTGTCTAGCCCATCACTCCTTCATATGATTGGTTGACTGCCATAACTGCCATCTTGAGGCAGTTAGAGGCAGTTGGCCTAAGACTATATAAGGACATTGCAGAGGGCATTCCAGAGCACAGTCCTGCTGCCCCATCATCTTGGAGGTTGTGCTCACCGGATCAAGAGAGAAGACTGCCTGTCCTCGCAGAGACCACTCTATTGCCAGACTGAGATGGAGATCATCAGGAACCAACAGCAGAGGAAGAGAAGCCGACCTATGCGGGAGATATCCAGAATACTGGGACCCAGATGACCACTACTAAGGCTGGAGCCATGATACTTAACGCTATCTCAAAGGGCAGACTTGACAGCTTAATTTCTTTACAGGAGCTGTACAATAAAATCTGTACTAAAGGCATCCTGAAGTCGTCCGTTCTTGACTGTCTCCCACGCCTCGCCAGCACCCCCCAAACCCCCCACCCCTGTGTGGGGTCCCTATCTGGGTCAGAGAAGAGAGATCTAGCCAGTGCACCAGCTACGGGGAGGGGCAACCCACACTTCCTCTTCATTGAGCTTCCTCTCTTCACTTATGAAGTACAATCATTTTAGGTGAAAGCAACAATGCTGTCTTGTTCTATTACAGAAGCAGTGTATACATTATTTTTGTAAAAGGCTCAAACAATTTAAAAGTAGGCAAATTCTAATAGAAGTAATCTTCACTATAATGTTGGCATTTATACTTTTTGTTCTTTATACATGTTATATCCACATATCTATACTCAAATATGTGAATATCATCCATAAAGGTATGTGACTTAGTTTTTAAAAATGTTTTGGAGACACTTCCAGAATTATATTCATGACATTTGTTTTAGTAGCTTAATAGTTTAATAATTTCATTCAATAGCTTAAAAGTATATATACATATATTTGATAATATTTAAGATAAAATATATAAAGAGTAACAGTCATGAATAGTTATGCACCTTAAGAAATAAGATCCTAACAATATTGTAGAAACTATGTTTAACCCTCCCTTCTGCCATTATGATCCATCTTTGTCCATTACCTCCTCCAATAACAGATTTTGGAGTATACTATTATTATGCATTTCTTTATATTTTCTTTATATTTTATACATATTTATATATCCCTAAACGCTAATACTAGGGAGAAAGATCCGACAGCCCACTCCAGAAACATTTAGCCACTGTAAATCCCATGAGTAGGAGAGAAACACTGTCAAATATAGTGCTGAAAAATGAGCCCCTCAAGGCTGGCAAGCAGTCAAGAAATGACTGGAAAAGAGTTGCCTCCTCAAAGTAGAGTCAACCTTAATGATGGGAGTGGAATAAAGCTCTTGGGACCTCCTTTTGCTGATATGGCATGACTGCAAATGAGAAGAAACATAGTAGCTGCAACATTGGGCTCTAACATAAAAAGATTGTGTGCATGGCAGTGTTGGGTAGTGTTTCAATCTGTTTTACCTGGAGTCACTATGAGTTGGATTTGACTCAATAGCACCTAATGACAAACACTACAAAATATTGTCATAGTAGCAAAATAAATAATTCCTCATAAAAATGCTTATGATAGTCATCAATATTGAGATAGAAATTCCTGGAACATTCAGTTTTAATTTGTATTGCTGTAAGATAATTCCTTACAGAAATACAACACAAAATTATTTATAAATGTATGGAAATTTATGTGTTTTCCAGTTTTTAGAACTAAAAATAGCATATTGAGAACTTCCAGTTTCTGGAAGTCATTATTCTCTTCCTCACAAAATAAGTTGGAAACCAACAACTCTTCTTAGAGTTGGAGAGTTAAATTCACAAAGCTAGTGATTGCCAGTTAACTTGGAGATAGAGACAGGTGGATATAGAATATCTCACTTCATTGGATTAGGAATCCTGGAGTATAAATATCCTCAGAAAGAGAATACTGTAGTAGGAAAACTGTAGAATTGCCAGAGGTTCCATGTAGACATACTTGAGAGTTAAGAAACTCCAGGTGAGTCAGTTCAGTTTTATAGAGACCCAACAGTTTTGTTGAGTTTTATCTCCAGAATCTCTACCACATTCTCAAAATAAAGATCAGAAGAATCTCCTTGTACATTGGCAAGGAGAGGGGAAACGTACTCATCTGACTTGAGGAAAGAGAAACCCTTCTACCTCTAACCTTCACATATAATTTAACAGCAAAAAACACAGACAACCATTGATGAAAGTCACAGACCAGAAACACAGGTTCATTAAATTTGTGAGACCTAAATATAAGACTATAGATTACTTCTGCTCTCCTATGCCTTACCACTACATCAATAAGGCATCTGTATTACAACAGGAAAATATATCAATAAAGAATTGTCTACGTCAAACTTTATTTAAGGAGACATCGCCAAGAAAAACTAAAGACAATAGCTGAGGGGAAAAAAGGCACCAGAGGACATTTTAGAATCTAATGCCCACAAGTACAGAAAACAATAGACATAGCCCGAGTGCTGACCAGATAAATATGAAACTTTACCCTATAGACTATTTACTTTATTTCCATTTACTCAATATGTTATGTCTGGATTTCAGTTAAAACATTTACAATGCATACTAACAGACAAGAAACACAGTTTGAAGACATAGAACAAGCCTCAGAACCAGACTCAGACATGTAGATGTGTTGTAATTATCACAGCAGGAGTTTAAAACAATAACTATTAGTGTACCAAGGAGTGTAATGGAGAGAGTGGGCAACATAAAAGAACAGGTGAGCAATTCAAACAGGAAGTAAATTATAAGGAAATATTGAACTAAAAACTATTGTAATGTAAATGAAAAATGTTTTTTATGCAACCATTAATATACTTGACATGGCCAAGAGGGAAAAATTCTCTGTACTTGAAGAAATTTCAATACAAACTTCAAGAACTATGATGCAGAATGAAGAATAAAACTGAAAGGAGAATAAGGAACATGAATAGACATGACCCAATATTAAAGAGCTGTTGGATGACTTTAAAATGTAAATACCTGTAATGGGATTGTCAGAACAAGGAAAAAAAATAGCTTGTAATACCACAATTAAACTGCAGAAAATCAGAGACTAAGATTTTAAGTAAATGGTTTCTCACACAAATAAAAATTGAGGGAATTTGTCACCAGCAAACTTGTGCTGCATGAATGTTAACAGAAATTCTTCAGAGAAAAGGAAAATTATGTACACAAGTAAGAAACTCAGATTTACATAAAGAGTAATATAGAAGAAATAAATGAAGAGAAAATAAAATAGTCTGTTTTTAAATTTAACTAAAAGATGATCTTTTGTCCAAAATAATAATAGAAGCAATGTATAGCTTAGGGATAAGTGAAATTAATGACAACAATGTCTTAAAGATTGGGAGAGGAGAACTAGGAATATGTTGTTATTAGGCATTTCCACTAATTGTGAAGTAGTATAATGTTACTGAAAAGGAACTGAATGAGTTACAAATGTGTATTGCAAACTCAAGGGAAACCATGGAAATTTTTAAGAGGTATTGTTAGCACAGAAGAAAAGTGGAATTATATAAAATATCAGTTAATATGAGAAAAGGCAAGAAAAGAGTAGAATTTTTTAAAAAGGATAAAACAAGTAGAAAACAGTAAAAACATTATAGATACTAATTCCAATATTAATACTAACTTTATATCACAATTGTCTGCCTGTATCAAAAAGTGTTAGAGTGGGTAAGGGCCAACTACATGCTTTCTATTAGAAATTCACTATAAATATAAAGACATAGATAGATTAAAAGATCAGAGAAACATATATCATGATGATGACACTAACCAAAATAAAGCTTGAGTATTATGTTAATTTCAGATAAGTCAGACTTCAGAGCAAGGGAAATTATCAGGGACAAAGAGAAGCATTACATAATGATGAAAAGGTCACTACTCCAGGAAAACATAATATTCCTGTGTGGATATGTCTTAGACTCAAAAATTCATGGGGAAAAATAAAATAATAAAATAAAATGATAGAACTACAAAAAATGCAAGCATGTATTATAGTTGGAGACATTAACAACTCTGTATCAGTAAGTGATGTGCAACAGGTGAAAATCAGTAAGGACATAGTTTAACAGAATAATATAAATTCATTGCATTTAACTGACAGCTACAAAATAATTCATAATGACAGGAAAATCTATAGTTTTCTCAAGCTCAAAAATAACATTTACCAAGAGAGACCATAGTTTGGGCTATAAAACACATTTTAACAAATTAACACACACACACACACACACACACACACACACACACACACACCAAGCATCAACAACAGAAAGAGAACTATACAACTTCAAAGTATTTGGAGATTAAATACTTCCGAAAACATAGGGGTGAAATCAGTCCCATAAGAAATTTTAAAATATTTTTAACTGAATACAAAAAAAATACAACTTATCGATATCTGTGGGATAGCACAAGCATTTCTTAGAAAGAAATGTATGGCTTTCAATGCGTCTATTAGAAAAAAAGAAAGATCTAAGGTAAAATATTTAATTTCTAAACTAGAAAAATAGGAGCAAATTATAACCAACATAAGCATAAGAATATAAATAATAAAATAGGAGCAAAGATAAATGGAATCAAAAACATAAAATCAATAGAGAAAATCAACACAGCCAAGAAATTTTCTTGAAAAGATCAAAAAAAGCGGTAATCTATCTCCAGATTAAGTAAGGAAAAGAGAGAAAAGGCACAAATTTTTATATCAGAAATGAAATAGGTGCCATCGCTACTGATCACATGGACATTGAAATCCTATGAACCACTTTAGTTCACAAATTTGATAACCTGGATAGCCAGGACCAATTCTTTGGAAGACACAATTGACCAAAATGTAAATAAGAATAAGTAAAATCTGAACATTTCTATATCAGTTAAATGAATTAAATCTATTATTAGTAAAAGCAGAAAACACCAGGCCCATATGGGTACACTGATAAGTTCTTCCAAAAACTTAAAAAAAAAAGTATAACAATTTTCTACAATATCTTCCAGGAGATAGAGGCAGAAGGAATACTTCCTAATTCATTCTATGAGTTCAACATTATGGTATTACCAAGAGCAGACAAAAATACTACCAGAAAGGAAAATTACAAACCAATATTTTTCATGAACATAGATGCAAAAACCCTTAATGAAATACTAGTAAACCAAATCCACCCAGGTAGATAAAGGTTTATATACTACAATCCAGTGAGACTTAGTCCAGACATGGAAGACAAACTCAACATTTATAAATCAATTAACCACAACCCATCACATCAATAAGCTAAAGAAACTAAATTATATGATCATATCAATAGATACAAAAAAAATTGTCAAAACCTAACACCCATCAATGATGAAAATTCTAGGCAATTATGACTAGAAGAGAACTTCCTTACTTGATGAAGAACATCTATACAAAAGTAGAAACAACAACTGCTACTGGATGATGGTGCCCATAATAGGACAAGTAAAATTTGGAGAGATTGCATTGTCAAACTTCTCTTGCCTTCAAAGTATTCCAAGGCCAAGCCAAGCATGGTGGCACACATCTGTAATCCCCACATTTGGAAAGCTGAGGCAGGAGGATCACAAGTTCAAGTTTGTGGCAAGCCTATAGTGCTATAAGTTTCACATAGATGGTGCCTCCTAGATACATCCTCATTGGGTAGGAAGAGTGAAAGATTTCCTTTGGATATGTTTTATAAAGGCATTAGTCTCATTCATGAGGGTTTTACCCTCATACCACAGTCACCTCTCAATAGGCATCACCTCCTAACACCATCACCCTGAAGGTTAGGGTTTCCATATGTGAATTTTGAGGAGACACAAAGATTTATGTCAAGGCAAATCATGCTTTATTGGACAACATGGCAGTAAGTGATGGATTCAGCCATGTCAAATTAATGGTCAGTCTTGCAGTAGTCAAAAGATGCATTACATTGGCAAAAACTATTGCAAAAAGACTTTTTAAACTATTGAAAAGTTAAAGATGTCACATTGAAGATGAAAGTGTTCCTGAATCATACCATGGTATTTTTCAGTTGCATTATATGCTTGTGAAAGCTGGATATTGAATAAGGGAAACAGAAGAAGAATTGATGCTTTTGAATTATAGTGCTGGAAACAAATATTGAATATACCATGGATTTCCAAAAGAACAAACAGATCTGTCCTAGATGAAGTATGGAGTGCTCCTTGGAAGCAAGGCTGGCTAGACAGCATCTTATGTATTTTGGACATGTTGTCAGGAGGGATTGATCCCTGGAGAAGGACATCATGTTTGAGTGGCAGGTCAATGAAAATAAAGGAAGACCCTCAACTAGATGGATTGACACAGTGCCTGCAACAATGGGCTTAAATGTAAATAAGATCATGTGCCTGGCACAGAATCAAGATGTGTTTTGTTCTGATGTAAAGAGTCACTATGAGTCAGACCTAACTTGAAAGCACCTAACAATAACTGGCTGTGGTATATTGGAAGAAGAAGGAAAATCCATACCTAAATTACATACCTATTTTCATGAGGAATGCAATCAATGGCAGAAATGTTGCAAGGCAGGCAGAAGGGCAGGGGACCATACTCTGACCTCTTTCCCTTCAATTCTCTATCTCTTCTTATCCCTTAATTAGCCAACCCCATATGATAGTCAGAAAGTAGGGATGTCATTGTGCACAGAACAATGCAGAGAAAAACAAATGGATCAGGAATGGAAAACTGAGAAGAGCCGATCACAGTAATATTCTTATAGTCATCTTCTTGCGTCAAGGATGTATACTGCATTCTGTGTCCCTTGGTTCAGTCTCCAGTATTGTATTGATGCTAGTAAAACATTATTTCAAAGAGAAAAATGGCATGAATTATATGCCATGCAAATCAAAACAGAAAAACAGGTCGTGGATGATTGTTCTAGTAAACTGTCAACAAGCATGTGACCAACTAGAGATGGCAATGACAAGTATAAATAGACCCTACATGTAAAAAAGGATTATAATGGACCCAGTATAGTTATTGACTCTTATAGCCTCTCTCAGAATAACTAAGTGCTAGAAGGCAAGTGATTATTGTGAATGGAAATTTTTCTATTCACAATCAAATGAAATTAGGTGGGCCTAAAGCCAGACAATATTCTTTGATGGGCCTCTTATTTTATTACCCTAAATATAACTACCAAGAATTTTGTTATGAATAACCCATTTCAATTTTTGAAATAGATTTGGCGTTTGTCATAAAATCTCATATTCTTTGAAGAGATATCATAAGGCTCTAAAATTACCCTCACAGAAAGCAGTTTCTTTCCTTCCTTTTTTTTTTCATACAATATACTTAGCATACAGTGAAGTCTTGAATTATATTATCGACATTTTGCCTTGGCAGAATACCGATATAAAGATTTGTAATGGTTTTGGTTTGGATGGTTTCTCCCCCAAGGGTTTGTGTGTTGAGGGCTTGATCCACAGGATGGCACTATTGGGAGATTATATTTCATCGTTGTGACCAAATACCTTAAATAAGCAACTTAAGGGGAAAATAGATTTATTTTGATTCACAGTTTTAGAGGTATTAGTCCATCATGATGGGGAATGCATGAGAGAGCGGAGTAGTTCATGTCATAGTGGCTAGAAACAGAGAGGGGGGCAGGGAAGGAACCAGAGAAAGATATTGTCCCAAGGACACTCCTGTAGTGAGCGACATCTTCCTGCTAGATCCCACCTTCTAAGTTTTCCAGTACCTTCCCAAATGGCACCACTACCTGTACATTTAAGCTAATGAGAGATATTTTATATCCAAACCATAATATTTTGCCCCTGGCCTCTAAAGGCTCATATCCATCTCATAATGCAAAACACATTCAGTCTATCTCCAAGAGTCCACAGAGTCTTCTTTTTATTAATAAATGTTAGTGGGGTACAAATTAATGCTTTTGCTATTTCTATTGTGCACCTATTATATTGTTTTTGGTTGCACTTTCATCAACTTACACAATTTGTAGCACCTTTGATTAATATGTGGTAAAAATCATATGCAATTATGGGTTATATTCCCCTGCTTTTTCCCATATTTTATGTAATTGCATTATATAATTTGAGAATGTCCTCTCCCCTTTTTCCTCCCCATCCCTTCTTCCACAATCTTTGCTCTCCCTGCTAGTCTCCTCTCCCCTTCTTTCTACTCTGTTTATATTTTCCCTTATTAAATAAGCTTGATTATTCCTTTATATGTTGTTGTTGTTGTTAGGTGCCGTCGAGTCGAGTCCGACTCATAGCGGCCCTATGTACACGAGATCGAAACACTTGCCGATTCTGTGCCAGAAAAATGATCTTATTTATGTTTAAGCCCATTGTTGTAGTCACTGTGTCAATCCATCTGGTGGAGGGTTTTCCTCTTTTCTGTTGACCTGCCACTCTTCCAAACATGATGTCCTTCTCCAGGGATTGTTCTCTCCTGACTACATGTCCGAAATATGTAAGACGCAGTTTGGCCATTCATGCTTCCAAGGAGCACTCTGGTTGCACTTCTTCTAGGACAGATTTGTTGGTTCTTTTGGCAGTCCATGGTATATTCAATAGACGTCTCCAGCACCGCAATTCAAAAGCATCAATTCTTTTTCTGTCTCTCTTGTTCAATGTCCAGCTTTCACAACCATATGATACCACTGAAAATACCATGGCATGAGTCAGACGCACCTTCGTCTTCAATGTGACATCTTTGCTTTTCAATACTCTAAAGAGATCTTTTGCCACAGCTTTTCCTAGAGCAATGCGTCTTTTGATTTCTTGACTG
>VMDO01019474.1:0-32766 GCA_007922755.1 Pedetes capensis | reverse complement strand
AATTAGGCGTGCCCCCACACATATGCACACCTTTAACTGATATGCTGGCAATTTTCACCTTAAACTGTCTGAATTCTCCTGGTTAATCTCACACATTGAATCATGACACAAAGTCGATGGTGTTTGCTTCTTCACCCACACAATGCTTTCTAGAAAGCTCTTTCCTATGTAAGGGAGGAAAGACGTTAAGGAAGAAATATTCACTTTTTCCTACGTTGAATATACCCTCCTCTCCTACAAGTGGCCTCCCTGACAACAATTTTAAAGGCGTCCCCAAATACAATAAATCATAAAATGGAATTTGCATATCAGTGGGGCATTTGTGGGGTGGGGGCGGGGAGTGGGGGCAGGGCCGGAGTTAGCAGCTGACATTCCCTCAGAGAAATAAGGTAGGTCCCTGTCACGTTTATGCTTCTCCAGGAAGCCAGCGTCTGCTCCCTGGCACCCCCAGAAGAGAGACTCTCTCCTCTCCAGCCCCAACACTGTCCAGTGTGCCCAGGGCCTCTGTCCTGCGTGTTAGGCAACCAGCTCGGGCATGTGCCCTAAATCCCAGAAAGTCACAAATCACCGGTTCAAATAGACCCGCTTCTTCAAAGAAGAGAATGGGGAGTGGTGAGGGAAGAAGGCGGGGAGATGCTGAGAGTGATTTAGGACCCCCCTGGGAGAGGGGCTTTGGCACCTGGGCCATTATGCTCGGACAAGAACTATCTGGCAAGTAACAAGAGACATTGAAATGGATGAGGGCCGATTAGGATGGTTCAATCTTCCCCGATCAGTCGGGCATTTGATATAAATAAGTAAACACCCGAATCAATTCTCCTGCAGCCCCAAATGTCGCTCCTTTCACTTTCTTTCTCTCTGTGTTTTCTTTCAAAGAGTGAAAGGGACTGGAGATTAGAAAAAGAGGTCTTGTGTATTCAAAGTGCTAATTCAGATCTTCTCTCTCTAATGCACTCATGAAACATTTTAATTGTCTGACTTTGCATTCAAAAGCCTTGTTTGCGACTCCTAATTGCAGGCAGCTTTGAACAAATAATTGAAATGCATGACTTGTGGGGCCTGCTTAAACAATTATAATGTGCTTTGCCGCTAGGTGCCGGTCCCCCCTCCCACCCCCCGTCCCTTTCGGCATAATGACAAGCAGCTAGCTTGATATTTGCAGCCGAGTTAAAACCTTGCTAATTTGCTGCGCTGCAATCTGGGGCCGCGGCGGTGGCCGTACCTGCGTTAGTGCTTGCCACAGCAGAAATCGCTGTAATAGTTCAGCGGAATGTTAAGAAGACCTTTTCATTTTCTGCTGAGAGAATCCCACTGGGTTTTTGTTTTCAAAATACAAATCTTTCACGTGCCTGTTAGTTTTGTATCCACAGACAATTTATGGAGTTCTTCCCCTGAAAATCCTGCCCAACCTGACTGGAGCAGGGACCTCAGCACACAGCCTCCTTCCTGTCAGGCAGCTCAGGTTTGGAAATGGAACAAAAGTGTCCAGGTCCTGGGAATGCCAGAGCCCTGGCCACAGCCAGCCGCTGAGGACCACACACGGGGACGCTGCCCCTGAAAGGGACTTGCTCTTTTTTTTTTTTTTTTTAAGAATCTAGAACACAGTGGCAGATGTGTGGCCATTCTAGCCTCCTGTTGGGACTCAGAGGCAGAGGCAACTAAGATCACACCCACGTGCCTTCGAAACGTTCCAATGTTTCCATTACTAAGAGCGTGGTAAAAGACAGACACCCTAAAACTTAACACTGTCATCACGCATAAGTGGACAAGTCAGTGGCATTAAGTGCGTTCCCATGCGTGTGACTGTCACCATTGTCCATCCGCAGAACTGTTTTCATCCGGCAAAACTGAGACTCCATAGCTGCTAAACAATAGCTCCCCATTTCTCTCTGTCCCTAGCCCCTGGCAACCCCCCTTCTACTCTCTGCGTCTGTGAAGCCAGCGCTGAGAGGGTAAGCATTTCGTAAAATTCAACCTGACATGTTTTAGGAAGGAATCGACCTTTCACTATTTAATAATAAATTATGCCTTCCTTGGGATCATCTAGTTCAGTAATTCTCAATTCTCCTTTTATCTTACTTTGTTTTTTGGGGGGTGCTTGTGGGAGGAATGCTCAGCAAGTTAAAAAAGAAAGCAGATTTTTAAAATTCACTGTTTTAAAGTCCCACTTCTCACCGTTAAAAAAAAAAATCGCACCAATAATGCACCCTTGTTCCTGAGCTCCCTTATGGATGCCCTGGGCAGTCTTGGGGTGGCCACAGGAGGGAGCCTCTGGTGGCCCAGGCACTTTGCTTTCTATATTGTCAGTTCTAAGTGCCTCCAGTGACCCACAAGGGTTTCTGGTTTTTTACCAATGGGAAGATGACACTCAGGAAAGCTGGGTGACTCGCCCAAAGTCACACAGCTTCTCTGTGGGGTAAATAAGATTCAAGCCCGGCCAGGGAGACTTCAAAGCTCCTTTCAAGAGGCTGAGCTGCGCAGCAGGAAGGATCCACAGGAAGTGGTACTTCAAAGACACTTGCGGTCTGGCTGGGGGAGCGGGGATTAACACCAGCTTGTCCCAAGACACAGGTGTAACACGTGTGCAGGGGTTGAGGGAGGGGAATCCCTAGTCATTGTTATGAATCCCCTGCACCCCACCTGGAACAGGTTGCACCCAGCAGGTGGTATTAGAACCTCCCTTGTGAAATCTCTGGCCTGGTATTTCCTAGTCTTATTCATCTGTAGAGAAGAGCCCAAAGATCTCTTCATCACCCACTTTTGAGCTAAGAAAGCCATTCATCCCAATCACAAGAACTGACCTTTATTGAGTGATTACCATGCACCAAGCTTTGTGTGCATAACTTGCAATCGGGGGCAGCCTTGCTCTCAAGTTCACACACTTAACACTTTGTTGTTGTTAGGTGCTGGTCAGGTCCAATGCATAGGGATCTTTGTAGGGTTTTCCATGGCTGATTGTTTCACAATTGCTTTGGGAGTGGATTGCCATGTCCTTCTCCCATTTTTGTGGTGCTGGGGATCGAACCTGGGTCCTCAGAGAGTATGGAGTAGCCCTCTACCAACTAAGCTAAACTCCAGCCCACACTTAACACTTGTTGTTGTTAGGTGCCGTCGAGTCAGTATCCAACTCATAGCGACCTTCATAGGTTTTCAATGGCTGAGTGCTTCGGGATTGCCTTGGGAGTGGATTGCCAGGCCCCTCTCCCATTTTTGCGGTGCGGGGAATTGAACTCGGGGCCTCAGAGACTGCAGTGCAGCGCTCTACCCACTGAGCACACTTAACACTACCCTAGACAAATTCCCCTAACATAAAATGCATGTAATGTTGCAGAGCCCCAGTCATCTCCATGTCTTCCTTGGAGAGGTCATGTGTGTAATGTGCTATCCTGAACTGAGGGACGTTCTCTTCTCTGTGGTGGGCAGACCAAGCCATCTGAAGCGACTCTTTGCATCTTCTGGGTCATAGCAAATGACAGAAAGAATCTGCCTTGCTTTTCTAGGCAGACAGTCCAGTTCCTCCAGTTCTTCCCTGTTGTTGTTGCTAGGTACCCTCTAGTCAGGCTGACTCACAGCGACCCTGTATACAACAGAACTAAATACTTCCTGACATTGTGCCATGCCTGGCACTATGTCAATGCTTCTCTGCTATTGCTAGGGTTTTCAATGGCTGTTTTTTTTTCAGGATTTGGCTGCCAGGTCCTTCTCCCATTTTTTGCGAAGCTGGGGATTGAACCCAAGGCCTCAAAGAGTACAGAGTGACACTCTACCAACTGAGCTAAACACCAGCCTCAACTACTACCTAGAGATACTTGAAAAGATATGTACAACCTCTATCTTGGATGAAAATTTTTGTATTAGTTGTCTTGTTGCCTAAAATATCGCCAATGTTCTTCTGCTCCCTAGAAGCCCAAATTAAAATTTTAAATGTGCACTATGGAAATCAAATGATGTTGACCTCTATTATAGATTTCTTCCAGAAGTATTCATTCATAACAAAAGGAATCAGAACCTTACCTCTGCAGCCCAATTCACATTCAAATCCTGTGCCTGTCATTTATTATCTGTGTGATCTTGAGCAACTTAACATTTCTGTACCTCGATCTCTATCTGTAAAATGGAAATAACACAAGCGTCTACTTCAAAGAGATAGCTGACAGCATTGCCTAAGTACTGAGGAAGTCTAACCTGCTGCTCTGATTTCAAGTTGAAAGGTAGGTGGTGTTGTTGTTAGGTGCCCTCGAGTTGGTATCCGACTCATAGCGACCCTCATGGGGTTTTCAATGGCTGACTGTTTCAGGATTGCCTTGGGAGTGGATTGCCAGGTCCTTCTCCCATTTTTGCAGTGCTGGGAATTGAACTCAGGACCTCAGAGACTGCAGCGCAGCGCTCTAACAACTGAGCTAAATCACAGCCCGTGAAAGGTAGGTAGGCTTCCAAAAATACTCTTGTCCAAACTATTTCAAGAGAATTTAACCAAGCTCTTGCTCCTACTTGCAAATTTTAAAATATACATACAGTCAAAGAATAAGGTAAATGATACCACCAAGGTAAAACATCAGACAATCGCAGAATTACGTTATACCATACGGCACAATTGTCTAGCACCCTCCCGTTAGTTATTATCCAACAGGAATGAGCCTTCCAATCAGACTTCTGTAGGCTGCGTAGCTATTGGTCATCATGACCACCCCCTGGAGGCAGGCTCAGGCCCATTCTGTGGAAGAGGAGCTAGGGATTTGCCCACTGCAGATAGCTGCTTGCCTTGCTGTTAGGTGCTGATCAGGTCCGATTCATAGCGATCTTCGCAGGGTTTTCAATGGCTGATTGTTTCAGCCATTGGTCACACAGCTATGAAGTGTGGAGGGAAGAACTCAGTGTTCTTTCCCCAACACCTCCTTACCTCAGCTCCCTCCAGTGCCACCCCTGGCCCTCTGCCACATCTCAAATGCTGAGATCATTCTGATCTGGCTTTTGTAACAGCAGTTAGGAGAACAGCTGAACTACAGTAGACAGAAAAACTGAAACCCACCTGAGATCTCAGTTTCGGACTTGCCCTTTGTAGATTTGAGTCACTGTCTGCCATCTGCTGAACTAGCTGGCTGGCTGCATCCCTGGGAAGCCACAGCTGACTCAATTTGCCCCTCTTGCCTGGTACAGGGGGGCACACTCAGAGGCCATCTGCTCGCTCAGCCCTTTGCTCTTGATTATTCAGAGACTTTCAGGACTTTTATCTCTTAAATGTTAAGGGAAGAACCCCACCCTGTGAACGTGGCCCTCTTTCCCCCAGCATCTAGCCCAATACCACACACAGCCCGTGTCTAAGGTATGTTTTCCCAATGAGGATATCTTTCCAGCATTTAAATATTGACCCAACTAGATGGGTCACACACACACACACACACACACACACACAGTTGGGACGAGCATCAGAATGAGTAACTGACTGGAATGGATTGAAGCTCACTGAATGTTTAAGAATCTGTGTCCACAATGCTATGGAAGAAGCTAGTCAACAAATCCCCATTTGTCATCACTGGAGTGGGCCATTTCACCAACGCCTTACTCTGGAAATGGATAAATAACAGGGAAGAAAGAATTATGCTATTCTCAGTCAGCACTGTATTTTAGAGTGCCCACTGAGCCCTTGTTGATGACATAAAGATGGATAAATACTGGTTATCTAATGTAGAAGGAGGGCTGAGGTTTAGCTCAGTTGGTAAAGTGCATGCTCTGCACTCCTTGAGGCCCTGGGTTCCATCCCCAGCACCACAAAAATGGGAGGACGTGGCAATCCACTCCCCAAACAATCGGCCATTGAGAACCACTGAATAGTAGAGAAGCACGGACATAATGTCGGACATGGCACAGTGTTGGGGAGTGTTTCTTCTTGTTGTACATCAGGTTGTTATGAGTCAGACTTGACTCAATGGCACATAACAACAACAACAATATAGGAGGGATTGTCTAGAAGCTACCCCAAAATGTAGCATGGTGGAAGTTGAGAAAATAGCAGTAGAAGGAAGGTCATTCTATGACTTTCTCTCACCTTGCTGTGTGAGAGCTGGCCGTAGAAGAACTCTCTGACCTACCTCCCCTGAACATAGGTCATAAGACCCTTATATGACAGGTGGTCTGCCCTATACCCGGAGGGAAGGAATGAAGATCCAGAGATGCCAAGAAGGAGCTGAACAACCAGGCTACCATCAGTTCCTCTCACTTCATCACTATTAGGTCAGACCTTGTTGTCCAATCACACTTCTACATTACTGTCCACTCAGCAAACCTAAGCATAAAAACACACAGGTTGTCCTGGGTCACTGGGGTCTTCATTTCTAAAGGCTCTCATGTCGTATAAAACTTTGGTTGAATACCTTTATTCTGCCTTTCTCGTGTTAATCTGTCTTTTGTTAAGGGCGTCAGCCGTGAACCTGGCCATGGGTGAGGAAAAGATATAGTCACTCTTTCTCTCCCCTATGGAATGATGGAGTCAGAGCCACCATTTTGCAGATCCCTAAAGTACTAAGAGATTAAAGCAAGGGTCATCTGTGGATAATAGGGGATAGGCTGAGAGAGAACAAGATCCACATGGTATCAGTATATTCCCCCACCCTCCTTCTCCAAACACATTCCTCATTGGTCACAAGTCACTGTCTACATGGGGGCATCAGGCTGGACACCTGGACCCATGATCAGTCTTAGCATGCAAAAATGGAACAGCCAAACATTCTGTGCTTCTCGATGAGACAGAACATAAAGAATATAGCACCACCTATAGATCATTCTCATCCAAAGTACTCCACTCAAATCTAGTCTTCAGATACTACTTCCTGGTTGCAGGAAATACAAGGAGTGTAAGAATGAGATAAATGATATCACACACACACACAAAAACCCAAATAATTCAAGAACTGTAGCTAGGCATAGTGGTGCACACCTGTAATCCCAGCACTTGGGAGGCTGAAGCAGGAGGACCAACATGAGTTGAGACCAGCCTGGACTACATAGCAAGCACCAGGCCAGTCTGGGATACTCAGTGACACCCTGTCTCAAACAAACAAATAACAAGAGAACGGTGATGCATTCTGTAAAACAACTGAGCTTATATCCTTAATAAATCAAGTCATGAAAATGGAGAGGAAACAAAGAGATGGATATTGGCATAGATAATCCATGGGAATTATAAGTAGGGAATCTTATCAATCATTTTTGCAAGTCAACTTCATCCTATCACAGCAGCCAGTGTAAGAACCAGGCCATATTGGACAGTCAGTACACATTTGTTAAATGTAAGAACAGATATATAAGCAACTGGATTATTCTGATGAGATCAAAGTGGCTCACAGGGCTGAATGCTGGGCTCAGTGGCATGCAGCAGGTGGGTGGCAGAGTGTGGACTAAAGCTTGATCTAGCGATTCCTGGTACTTATTTCATAATCCCTCTCTATTTTTTTCTTTTTCATGTGTAATTTAGTTCTACCCTTTAAAAGCCTTATGAAACAGAATTACCAAATGTAGAGTTCCTGGTTGGATCATGGTTGGATTAAACCAGCTATAAAAAACATTTTGAGGATAAGTGAGAAACTACTAGCTGCTGGATGACATTAAGCATTTCTAACATTTAATAGGTTGTATAATGGTATTTTGATCTTACAGGAAGCAGTCCATTCTAGTCTTCTAGAGACTTGTACTACAATCTTAGAGGGAAACAATCCAGCATGAAGAATTTTTTGAACCACTTAAAATATAGGTTAATAAATATTCAATTTAGGAAAGAGCTACATGAGTAGTAAGTTATTCTTTTTGAGATATTCATAATAAAATACAAATAGATAAAGAGAGAAAGATGTCCAGCCAGTGAAAGCCCGGAATTCTTTCACTTCTCAATGAAGTGAATAATTTTGTCTAATTAGGATATGAATGATATAAAAGAAAAACTTTTTTCCAAGAACCTTGACATTCCTAAAAATAAAAAAAAAACCCAAAAAACCAACTTCCAACCAAGAATACCATATCCAGCAAAATTACCTTTGAAAATAGAAGAGGAGTATAAGACATTCCATGATATTGACACATTCAAATGATTTGCAACCACCGAACCAGCCCTACAGAGGATTGTAAATCAATTACCACATCCAGGAGAGATAAGACAACCCTATATAGGAAACCAAAGACTTGGTTAGCTGAGATGAGTGCAATCCAAGAAAGGAACAGAGCAACCATGATTCATAAACCAGTAACATGTAATGATTGGATGCATAAAAATAAATACTACTCAATAATCACTATTAATGTTAATGGTCTTAACTCACCAATTAAGAGACAGAGACTGGCTAATTGGATGAAAAAACATAAACCTTCAACAGGTAGTATTCAAGAAACCCATCTAACTTACAAAGACTGCAATAGACTGAGAATTAAGGACTGGAAAACAATATACCAAGCAGGGGGAAAACAAAAAAAAGCAGGTGTTGCAATTCTAATACCAGATGGATTAAATTTCAGTCCAAAACTAATTTGAAGAGACAAAGAAGGACACCACATTTTAGGAACAATCAATCAGGAACCAATGACGCTCCTAAATATTTACGCCCCAAACACTGGGGCACCTAGCTTTATAAGACAAACTTTACGGAATATAAAGAACTTTATTGGACCAGAAACAATAATAATGGGAGACTTCAATACCCCACTTTTGTCAAGAGACAGGTCATCAAAATGAAAACTCAATAGAGAAACATCAAATCTAATCTCCACCCTAAACCAGTTGGATCTCGCAGATTTATACAGAATATGTCATCCACACAATGAGGAATACACATTCTTCTCAGCTCGACATGGAACATTTTCTAAGATAGATCATATGCTAGTCCATAAGAATTCCCTCGACAAATACAAAAAGTAGAAATTATCCTGTTCCTTATCAGATCACAATGGAATAAAACTGGAGCTCAATAGCAAGAATAATTCCAGAAATTTTACAAACTCATGGAGACTAAATAATACACTGCTGAATGATCAATAGGTTGTTGATGAAATCAAAATGGAATTTAAAAAAATTCCTGTAATGAAATGATGATATTAAAAAGATTATTCACCATGACTAAGTGGGATTTATTCCACAGATGCAAGACTGGTTCAACATACAGAAATCAATTAATATAATCCAACACATCAAGCAACTGGCAAACAAAAACCACATAATCATCTCAATTGATGCTGAAAAGACCTTCGACAAAGTGCAACACCTTTTCATGATAAAAACCCTGGAGAAGATAGGTATAACAGGCAAATACCTTAACATCATAAAAGTCATCTATGAGAAACCTACAACCAACATTATATTAAATGGAGAAAAACTGAAACCATTTCCTCTTAGATCTGGAACAAGGCAAGGATGTCCTCTCTCTCCTATTCTATTTAACATAGTACTTGAAGTCCTCGCCAGGGCACTCAGACAAAGGGATACAGATTGGCAATGAAGAGGTCAAAGTATCCTTATTTGCAGATGATATGATTCTATACCTAAAAGACCCCAAAACCTCATCCAGAAAACTTTTAGATCTAATCAACTCATTCAGCAAAGTGGCAGGATATAAAATCAACACACAAAAATCAATTGCTTTTCTTTACACCAACTGCAAATAGGAAGAGAAGGAAATTACAGAAACAATACCTTTCAGGATAGCACACCAGAAAATTAAGTACCTTGGAATCAATCTAACAAAAGACCTCTCAGATCTCTACAAGGAAAATTTCAAGACATTAAAGAAAGAAATAGCAGAGGACACTAAAAAATGGAAGGACCTTGCCTGCTCCTAGATTGGGAAAATCAATATAGTAAAAATGGCTATCCTACCAAAAGCAATTTATAGATTTAATGCAATCCCCATTAAAATTCCATTGACTGACTTTACAGAAATAGAAAAAGCAGTACAAAAATTCATATGGAATCACCAAAGACCACATATTGCCCAAACACTGTTAAACTGCATCACTAATGCAGGTGAAATCACAATCCCTGACTTTAAGCTATACTATAGGGCAGTGGTGGCAAAAACAGCTTGGTACTGGCACAAAAATAGGCCTGAAGACATGTGGAACAGAATAGAAGACCCAGAAATACCTCAACACACCTACAGCCACCTAATTTTCGACAAAGGAGAAAAGCAAGTAAACTGGAAAAAGGATAGTCTTTTCAATAAATGGTGCTGGGAAACATGGACATCTCCTTGCAGAAAAATGAAAACCAACCCGCATCCCTCAGTTTGCATGACAGTTAACTCAAAATGGATAAAAGACCTCAACATAAAACCAGCAACTTTAAAACTAATAGAAGACAAGATATTTAATACACTTCAACATATAGGCATAGGAAAGTACTTCCTTAATAGGACTCCAATTGCTCAAGAAATTGCAACAAGAATAGATAAATGGGATTACATGAAATTAAAACACTTCTGCACAGCAAAAAACAAACAAACAAACAAAAAAACAATTAACAGAGTCAAGGAAACCCCCATGGAATGGGAAAAAATATTTGCATTTTATACATTAGATAAAGGTCTAATTACTAGAATTTATAAAGAACTCCCCCAAACACAAATAACCCAATACACAAATGGGCAAAGTAACTGAGTAGACAGTACTCAAATGAAGAGGTCCGTAAAGCCATGAAATGCATGAAAAAATGTTCAATATCCCTAGCCATTAGGGAAATGCAAATTAAAACAACTCTGAGATTCGACCTTACACCAGTAAGAATGGCCAAAATCAATAAAACAAATAACAAATGCTGATGAGGTTGTGGAGAAAAGGGAACACTCTTACATTGTTGGTGGAGTTGTAAATTGGTCCAACCACTATGGAAATCAATATGGAGGTATCTTAAAAAACTAAAAATTGATCTACCATATGACGCAGTTATAATACTATTGGTAATTTGCCCAAAGGGAGATGTGTCATCATACCACAGAGACACCTGTATCTCCATGTTCAATGCAGCACTTTTCATAATAGCAAGAGTATGGAATCTATCAAAGTGCCCATCAACAGAAGAATGGATTAAAAAACTATGGTACATATACACAATGGAATACTACTCAGCAATAAAAAAATGAAATAATGCCATTTGCAGCAAAATGGATGGAATTGGAGAAAATTATTTTAAGTGAACAAACACAAGCTCAGAAAGACAAATACCACATGTTCTCACTCATATGTGGGAGCTGAATCAAAATTATAAGGAGGAAAAAATCCTATGCAGAGGTCAGGACAATAAAAAAAAAGTCAAAGTCAACCTAGTGGAGAAGGGACAATTTGGGGAATGCAACAGAAGGAGGGAGAGATCTAGCAAAATGAGGAAATCCTGAGAGAGGAGATGGGGGAGAGGAGGAATGAGGAGGAATGAGGAATGGGGGAGGGGGTGATCTCAAGGTGAACAGCCCAACTTTAATAGTCCTGGAAATAATTATAATAACACCAATAACACCAAAGAATGGTATTATTGTAGATGGACTAGAAAATTCATGTAATAGTACTGACAATATAAAAAGAAAGTTCACTACAGAAAAAGTTTCAATCTTAAACATAATTGGAACCCAAGGATATATAGAAAAATATTACCATAAAAAGACAAGCAAATGGAAAAGAAGTCTTTGGTGGGGAGGTGGGAAGTGGGGAGGAAGTGCACAAGAGGGTAAGGGGGAACTTATCTGTATAATGTACAACAAAATGCATATATGGAAATGTCACAATGAAAAGCATGTCAGAATGAGTCACATTAAGGTATATACACTAAAAATTCCCACTAAAAGAAAAAGAAAAAAAGAGGAAAAAAAAGACCCTTGACATTAATATTGATTTAATTCTTATTAGTGGAGCTAACTTTATTCTTACAACCAAAGTGTGTGTGCAAACATTTGGGAAGTTTTCCTCAAACATGGGCAGGGAATACTGTTCCTCGTGATGTTCCATTAAGAATACCCAAAGGAAGAGGATGCAAAGGAGGTGTGAGTTTAGTAAATCCCAGGCTAGAGCAGCCTTTGCCTTTCTGCTGATGATAAATGTGAGGCAAAGCTAGTGAATTTCAGTTAAAGAGTTTCCCATCACAGTTGAATATAATTCTAAGACGACATAGAGAAGGCTGGTGACTTGGCTTCTGCTTGACAACTTGCAGACCTAGAAGAATTCAGCTATTGGGTAACTTGAGGGAGGGAGGGAGAGAGGGAGAGAGGGAGGGAGAGCGAGGGGAAGAGAGAGACAGAGATGGAGAGGGAGGGAGGAAGGAGAGAGGGAGAGAGGGGATAGGGGACAGAGAGAAAGAGAGAGAGGGAAAGAGAGATAGAGAGTAGAGGATGAAGAGAGGGAGAGAGAGAGGGGGAGAGAGAGAGAGAGGACACTTTTCTTTCCTTCCTGTCTCGTCTACCCCATGTACATCTCTATGGTTACCAACAGAAGAAGCCGCACCAGTTGATGTGACTGCAGCAATCACATCCCACCTGCTTAGGGCTGGGGGCCTCCCTCAACTATGAAATGAGACCACACATGGGAACATGAGAAACCATCTAGGACGCCACTGGTTTATACTTTCTTGAGTTAAAGAAACTCAAGGGTACATGAAAAAAACAAAAAAAGAAGCTGTTTCCTAATAGGAGGGGCCAGAAGGAAAGAGCCATGGAAGAGAAGGAGAGAGTGCCCTCTTTCTGTAAGTTCCCAGTTACAGCAGAGATAAACCAATCTCACACTTTGGGAGCCGAGAAATCAGAGGAGCATGGCTCAGTCATTTTGTTTCATACATGAAGAAGTCAAGCCTCAGAGAAGTCAAGAGCTGGACCACAGCCAGAGACCCAGGTCTCCTAACCCTCAGTGTTCTTCCTCTCCTTTATGATGACTCTGCCTCAAAAACTGCAACTTTCTATTAAGTCACATGTTTTTTTGTTTGCTGTTTTTATCATCTCTGAGCACCCAAATTTGTATGTGGTGTCTCCACTCCAAGTTGATTGTCTAAAGTGAAAGCTCTCATTCTGCCCTGGCACGAGGAGCCCAGAAAAATGAGCCCCTACAAATAGGCTCAGGCTGGGATTTAGCTCAGGTGGTAGAGTGCTGCACTGCAGTCTCTGAGGTCCCGAGTTCAATTCCCAGCTCCACAAAAATGGGAGAAGGGCCTGGCAATCCACTCCCAAGGCAATCCCGAAACAGTCAGCCATTGAAAACCCTATGAGGGTAGCTATGAGTCGGATACCGACTCGACGGCACCCAACAACAACAACAACAACAAATAGGCTCATTAGCAGTGGGTTTTGCATGGCTTCTCCAGTTTGCAAAGAACCACTCCAGAGCCCCAAGCTCATCTCTCTCATGCCACACCAGGGCAAAAAAAAAGAGTGCATGCTTTTGCAGGAACATCGCAAGGACAGGACAGAGGAATGTGGAGTAGGCAGGAGAGGTCAGTGTTAAGAACATGGACTTCAGAGTGAAACCAGACCTAGGGGAATCTTTTCCATGACTCAGTTTCCTCTTCTATAATATTGAGCAAATTGCAGAGTGCATTTCATACTGTATGTGTTGGAATTAAATGAGATAACAAGTAAGATAATGCCTAGACATAGCAAGTCCCTGAAATATATTAGTTCCAATAGTTATAGTTAGGTAAATGAATATATAATATACCTGTTTTTAGTTGTTTTTTTGTTTTGGAGAAAACAGAAAATAACTTTTACATGTCCTTTGGGTATTGAATTCTGAGAGAAGCATTGGATAAAGATTACAGAGAAGACAGCAAATTTCCCAGTACTTTTTTTTTTTTTTGTAAATGTCATGGTTTGAATATAAAATGTCCCCCAAAGGTCATGTGCTTTACCATTCAGTCCCCAGCTGGTGGCACTGTTTAGGGAGGTCATGTAATTTAGGGAGGTTGGACTAGCTTTGCAGAAGTAGTCACTGGGGGTGAACAGATTTCATGCTCTATCCTTCCAACCTGGGCAAACTTTGACTCTGTGCCTCCCATGTTTATTCTCTTCTTTGGCAAAGGGATTTCCCGCGAGAAGTGGAAGCTCTGCTTTTAAAGTGAATTCTGCATTGGTAGGATTAGCGGTATATTCTCCTGGGACCTTTGCTGTGTGAAATTCTCTGGGTTCTGTGATCTCTCCAGCTATACGTCAGGTTGGTTTTTAAAGGCAGGGGCAGCCAAATGCTCCACCAACTAGTAAGGGAATAGGAGGACAAACCCATAGGAACTTCGAACTCTAGTTGGTGCGCCAGAAATAAAATAAGCTGTAAATCCTGCCCTATTCCCAGAGAGGGGGCACCTGGACTGATAAAAATTTAGAAAGGAAGTTTTCAGTGTTTCTTTATATACTTGCTTAATGTTTAGTGGTATTTCCGACCTTGGTTTACATATCCATTCTGCAAGAATGCTCTCCCTGACTCCTCAGATGAGTTGGTCCCCTTGCTGTATGTTACCTCTATGCTTTGTTCATCTTGTATTTTCACTGTGTCATCAATCATTGCTATAATAAAGTCATTATATGCATCATTGTTTATGTAACAGTCTCTCCTACTAGACTCTGAGGGGAAGGGCTATGTCTTTTTGCTGTTACTTTCTCAACACCTAGTTGTGGAGCTAGAACATAGATAAGTATTATTGAACAACTGAAAGAATGAATGAATGAAATACTTCTTCAGTTCTTTTTGGCAATTCCTTTATATGGTGTTAGTCACCTTTCCGCTACAGTAACAAATACCTGAGATCAATAAACTTAAAAAGAAGAAAGGTTCATTGTGGCTCACTATTTTGAAGGTTTCAGTCCATAAATGGTCGGCCCTGTTGCCTTGGGCCTTTGGTGAAGCAGCACCTCATGGCAGGAACGCATGGCACAGAAGGCTTACATACATTTTAGTCAAATGAAAGAAAGGTGAGGGGGCTGGGGTCCCATTAACCCCTTCAGGGGAACATTCCCCAATGACTAAGATCTCCCAGTGGCACCACCAGTTAAAAGTTTTCACATTACCACGATAGCACTAAGCTGAGGACCAAGTCCCTAACATACGGGCCTTGGTTTGTTAGGTGCCGTCAAGTTGGGTTTGACTCACAGTGACCCTGTATACAACAGAATGAAACACTACCTAACACTCTGCCATGCACACAATCTTTATGCTTGATCCATTATTGCAGTCACTATGTTTCTTCTCATTTTGAGTTGTGCCACATCAGCAGAAGGAGGTCCCAGGGGCTTTACCCCATTCCTGTCATTAAGGTTGACTCTACTCTGAGGAAGGAACTCTTCCCTAGTTATTTCTTGAATACCTTCCAGATTGGGGGGCTTATTTTCTAGCACTATATCTGACAGCACTTCTCTGCTATTCACAGGATTTTTAATGGCTGTTTTGGGAGTGGGCTGCCAGGTCCCTCTCTCTAGTCTGTCTAAGTCTGGAAGCTCAGCTGAAATCTGCCCACCATGAGTGGTCCTGCTGGTATCTGAAAAACTGATGGCCTAGCTTTCAGTATCAGAGCAACATGCAAGCCCAACAGCACAAGAAACAGACACATGGGGATGGGCCTTTGAAAACATTAAAATCCAAGCTACACCTCAATTTTCTGGCATTCATCTTCATGTTAATTATTTATAGGCTTCATGATAACAAAACTAAATTAAAAATTCCTGGAAAAATTGTTCATATTTTTATTGTATATAAATGGTCTGTCACATTTCTCAAGTACTTTTCAAACTCTGAGGTGCTATGGTTGTGGGAGTTGTTGCTTTTGTTGTTGTTAGGTGCCTTGGAGTCGTGTCCAACTCATAGTGACCCTCATAGGGTTTTCAATGGCTGATTGTTTTTCAGGATTGCCTTGGGAGTGGATAGCCATGTCCTTCGCCCATAGTTGGTGCTTAGCAAGCAATTTATCCCACCAAAGTCACAAAGAGCTAGAAAAGTGATGTACAGACACTCTCACGGTACACACGGAACCTCAGGGATTCCAGAGCCACCTACTTCTTGAACAGCAGCCTCTACTCTGAAGTCCTTTCTCTACAGAACTATTCCTGGCCTCCCTTTATTTTAGAGGCTCCTCATAGCATGTGCCTGCATCCCTGTGGCATCCGATCCCATCAGATCTCAGAAGCTAAGCAGGGTCAGGCCTGGTTAGTACTTGGATGGGAGACCGCCTGGGAACACCAGGTGCTGTGGGCTTGGGAGATGGACCTGGCAACCCCTTCCCAAAAATCAATCCGCCATTGAAACCCTATGAACAGCAGAGAAGCACTGACAATAGTGTTTCACATGTTGTACGTAGGGTCACTGTGAGTCAGATACTGACTTGACAGAACCTAACAACAATGACAACAACATAGCTTGTGGGTATGAGCAATGTTTTAAACTCATCCCACTTATAATTTGCATTTTATTGAAAGCTCCTGGGGTTTTAGGTAATATAGGGTCTCTTTTAATAATTACAAATTTAATGCAAATTAAAAATATAAAAGCACAACAAATTCATAATTTTATAGACACTGCTTTGGATGAAGTTAAATATAAAGAAAAGTCAGCCAGACACCATGGTGCATACCTGTGAACCCAGCCACTCAGGAGGCTGAGGCAAGCAGATTGTCAAGTGTGAGGTCAGAGGCAGCATATGCAACTGAGATTATGTCTCAAAATTAAAAAACATTTAAAACAGGGCTGGGGTGCAGCTCAGTGGAAGAACACTTGCCTAGCATAACAAGGCCCTGGGTTCGACACTCAATTATTGCCAAAATAAAAGTCAATTTAAAGAAAAATGTCAAACAAGTAAAAGAAAAAATACCATATAGTCTCAATGCTAATTGCACTCCTCCAACAGTTTTGTTGTTAGGTGCCATGGAGGTAGGTCTGACTCATAGTGAGCCTATGTACAACAGAAGGAAACACTCCCTGATACTTGGCCATGCCTGGCACTATATCAGTGCTTCTCTGCTATTCATAAGGTTTTCAATGGCAGATTGTTTTGGAAGAGGGCTGCCAGGTCCTTCTCCTGTTTTTTTGGTGCTAGGGATTGAGCTCAGGGCCTCAGAGAGTACAAAGCAGCACTCTACCAACTGAGCTAAACCCCAGCAAATTCACAGCTCATTCAACAGCTTTGTTATTGTTAGGCGCCAACTCATAGTGACCCTCATAGGTTTTTCAATAGCTGCTATTTTGGGATTGCCTTGGGAGTGGATTGCCAGGTCCTTCTCCCATTTTTGCCGTGTTGGGAATTGAACCCAGGACCTCAGAGACTGCACAGCAGTGCTCTACCAACTGAGCTAAATCCCAGCCCATATTTGGGGTAGGGGAAAAGAACTTTGAGCTGGATAATCTCTAGCAGGTCCTCAAATAACACCATCTGGTTACAGTTCCTATGGAGAGAAGCACACAGGCCATCCATGTAGACCTTAGACCATTTGATTTGTTTTTTTTTTTTTGAGGTTCAATAGAGATAGATCTATCAGGGCACATCATCTTCAGCAACATTTATTTGTATGGACATTTTCCCTATATCATCTGGATGTATTAAATACACAAATGTCCTAGAAAGCCAAAGATGCCACGAAATGACTACAAATAACATTTATAACCTAGATCCTAGCTCCTGGAAGCACTGAGGGGTATGGTGGGAGGGAACGCAAGGTAGGCTGGATGCTTTCCCATTACATGGAAGGGAGGAGGTCCACATTGGCTCGAATATATCCTAGGGACCTTAGGAAGATTTCCAACAGAAACTTTTGCGTATTAAAAGGAAAGCAGACACCTAGATAAGCATAAGGGCTGGGATTTGGCTCAGTGGGTAGAGCGCTGCGCTGCAGTCTCTGAGGTCCCGAGTTCAATTCCCAGCACTTCAAAAATGGGAGAAGGACCTGGTAATCCACTCCCAAGGCAATCCTGAAACAGGCTGCCATTGAAAACCCTATGAGGGTGACTATGAGTTGGATACCGACTTGACGGCACCTAACAACAACAACACTTAAGCATATTTGAGGAGCAACCACAACAAAGCCCTCAGATCTGATGTTGGACACCAGCTCAAGTTTTCAGTTTTGAATCCTTGCCACTCCATGGAGAACTCATTCTGTCTTCGGCTGACATTCCTTTGCCGTAAGCATTTTCCCCCAGTTTACCACTGCTTCTTGATAAAGACGGATGGCTCTGCCTCTGGCATTCTAATTATATTAGAGAATAATTGACCAGGAGGATCTTGGTGAAGAGAGGATAATTTATTACCCAGATTACTTCCACCCTAGCTAAGAAGTGCTCAGAAGTAAACTGTCAAATCCCACTGAGACTCACTTATCACACTTGGGAAACAGAGCACAAGTTGGAACAAGGAGAGCCCCCCTGCTTTGGGGGTCATGGTAGGAGTCCTTAGATATTTGCAACCATTTCTGTCACCTTCCCATCTAGAAGATGATGCTGTCTGAAGGAAAGGGGAAAGGTGGTCGTACCACACGTTACAAAAGGATCTGTGCTGGGCATATACAATTCTCCAAATCGGCCTTGTAAAGTGGATAGAATGATCCCAGTTACACAGAAGGTTGTTGTTGTTGTTGTTGCTGCTGCTGCTGTTGTTGTTGTTGTTAGGTGCCATTGAGTCGTGACCGACTCATAGAGACCTTCATAGGGTTTTCAGTGGCAGGTTGTTTTCGGGATTGCCTAGGGAGTGGGTTGCCACGTCCTTCTCCCATTTTGGTGGTGCTGGGAATCGAACTCGGGAACTCAGAGACTGCAGAGCGGCGCTCTACCAACTGAGCTAAATCCCAGCCCGTACACAGAAGGAACAAGTCCAAAATCCAGAAAATAACTTGCATCAAGCCACACAGCCGATGTGTGATGGAATATAATTTGAGTCAAGCCTGACTTCAAATCCAAATGATTATCAGTACCCACGTGTTACCAGTAACAACAGCGAGAGTATCGCAGTCCCCGTGGCACCTCACTAGAGCTCTTTGGCATACAATCATCCTGACAAGTGATAGGATGGCACGCTTGTCACTCTACTCACTTCAGAGCCAAAGTCTGAATTCACAGATGGAGAGGGTGCCATGTTTTAACGGCAGGGCGCTGGGGGCATAGCACAAGGGGGTAGCTGTTCCCCTTGGCCCACAGGGCCCAGCTGGAAATGGTCCCTTGGGGCCAAGCAGCGCCCTCTGCCGTTCTGAGTTAGATCAGCCAGTAGATGTGCTGCTTTCCATCTCATCTACCTGTCTACTGTACATCGTCGGGCTGAGAAAAAGAGGTAGCTGTGAAGAGGTAGAAAGAGAAGTTGATCGCACAGGGGAGGGCCCGTTTCCCAGGAGGAGACTTTGGAGCAAATCACTTAACAGAGCTACCCTTAGCTTCCTCATGGATAAAAACAGGTGATTCATGCAGAGTACCTAACTCACTGACAAAGTTAAATTTGAATGTGAAGGAGTCACACAACACTGGACAAACCCGAAGAACGGAAAAGGAAGATGAAAATTAACATTTCTTTGACCTCCTGTAGCAAGCTCACCTTCCCCATAGGGTGGCTATGAAAGTATGCACGACACTTGGGGCAGACTGCTGCATTTATTCCTTACAACAGTTTATCCAAGTAGGTATTGCCATCCCCTTTGCAGATGAGAAAACTGGACATGGCAGGGTTAACAGACTCAACCAGGGTCTATGGTGAATTTGTAACGGATTTGGATTTGAACTAAGTAAGGTGAGTGGCACTTGATTTTTACAGTTTCATATCTCCTGGCAATATAAAAATTGGAGATGATCTTTTGTAAATTAATGAGCTTTCTCTCACTTTGTTGTAAGGTATCATCAAGTCAGGTCCGACTCATATTGTCCCTACGTACAACAGAACAAAACACTACCCAACCCTGTGCCATGCACACAGTTTTTTTTGTATTTGAGCTCATTGTTGTAGCCACTGTGTTTCTTCTCATTTTGGGTTGTGCCACATAAGCAAATAGAGGTCTCAAGGACTTTACTCCATTATTGTCACTAATGTTGACGAAGCAATACCAAAACAATCAGCCATTGAAAATCCTATGTGGGTTGCTATGAGTCGGCACCTCACAACAACAACTACTACTTTGAGTGGGCAATTCACTAGAAATAATCAAATAGAGACAACAGGTGTGAAGTTGAGAGAGATGAGCTAGCAACTGTCCTCAAACTCTGGAAATGTAATTGCATACTGCAAGTCTAATTATATTGTACAATCTAATTGTAATTGCAATTCTTTCTTAGTTTCATTCATTCATTCATCCTAATATACATTCATCCTAGTATATATCCTAATATACATTCATCCCAATATACATTGAGTACCTACTATGTGCCAGAGCTTCTCTAGGTGACAGAGTGGTAAATAAGACAGTTAATATGAAAGAAAATAAAGATAGTTTCAGAAAACAAAAGTATCATGAAGTCAAACGAAGAGGGTCACCTGATGATGAATTCCTGGGAGGCCATGAAGGGGGGGAGGGCAGCTCCTTTTGATAGGGGATCAGGGAAGCTCTGTGTGATGGGGTATCGCAACTAAAGTCTGAAGGTGAGAACCAGGCACATGGAAACAGAAGGGAAGAACTTTCCGAGCAGAGCGAAGAGTAAATGCGAAGGGTTAGAAGTGGCTTAGAGCAACAGAGAGTGCTTATGGCTCGAGGATGCTGAGCCCAGGGAAGGAGGCACAGGAGGAGCTAGGAGGAAAAGGCAGCAGCTGGATCACACAGGACCTGCAGGCCATATGAAGAAGTCTGAATGGTGTTCTAGTTGTCCTGGGGGTCTCTCAGAGGAATCTACAATAGAAGCTCTTGCCTTGGCTCCCCACACCAGGTGATTCCTACAAATTTCCTGCATGCCGGGTGTGGTGGCGCATGCCTGTCATCCCAGCGGCTCAGGAGGCGGAGGCGGGAGGATCACAAGTTCGAGACCAGAGGCAGTCTTTGTAATTTGGTGAGACCCTGTCTCAAAAAAGTAAGCAAAAAATGGGCTGGGGGTGCAGGTCAGTGGTCCAGCACTTGCAGAGGATGCAAGTATGAGGCCCTGGGTTCAAACCCCAGCACAGAAAAAAAAAAAATTCCCTGCATGCCAGCGTTTGAATTTTTTAACAGAATAAAAGGATTGCCACATGATGCATTATCAGGGCCTTCATGGATTGTGGCTTTATCCCCAACATATACCTGTCCATCTGCATTTGGACAGGAAAGTGAATTCTCTCTGGCAGGCACCAGCCAGGATTCCTGTGAGCCCACCAGACCGAAGGTCACAAGGGTCCTTGTTTATCACAGGTCCAGAAAGTATTTGCCTATCGGCCATGGATCCCAGGCTGTCCCCTCCACTGAGCAGAGATCAGTTCCCCCAGGTTCCCAAGCCCTTGCCAAGACCCCAGCAAACTCTTCTGATATCCCAGCATATGAGTCACCTATCCGCCCTGTGACAACCTGTCAGAGAGGATCATCTTAAAGGAGGAAAGATTTCTTCTGGCTCACGGTTTCAGACATTTTGGTCCACGGTCATCTGGCTCCATGTTTAAGGGTCTGTGGTGGCAAAATGCCTCGGCAGGGAGCATGGGGTAGAGCAGAGGACACCCCTCATCGTGGCCATGACGCAGAGGGTGGAGCGGGAGGGGGTCAGGGTCCTAATATCCCTTCAAGCGCATGCCCCAAATGACGTAACTTGCCTCCCTTAGGCTCGCCCTCCTGAAGTTCTATTGCCTCCTGAAGGCACCATCGGCTGCCCACCAAGCCATAGTAACCACTATACTGTCACCTCCTCAACACGTTTCTCCCTTCAGCAACTGGGAAGAGTGGGCTTCAGAATCTTGCAGTTACATGAACTGGATTTGGACTCAGATGAATAATTTAGAGTCCTATGCTTTGCACCAAGGGCTGGGATTTAGCTCAGCTGGTAGAGCGCCGCTCTGCAGTCTCTGAGGTCAGGAGTTCAATTCCCAGCACCATAAAAATGGGAGAAGGACGGGGCAACCCACTCCCAAGGCAATCCTGAAACAATCTGCCATTGAAATCCCTGTGAGGGTCGCTATGAGTCGGACACAACTCGACGGCACCTAACAACAACAACAACATGCTTTGCACCAAGGGAGTCAACCTTTTTCACCTCAGTTTCCTTATCTATAGATAGTGGAAGAAAAGCAAATCTCAGAGGGTTATTGTAGAATAAAAATGTGACGGCAGGTGAGATCCTACGCAATGCTTGCCACGAGTGAAGGACTCCAAAAGGTCTATTTTTTTTTTCAATTTGCAATAGCAAACCTTGATATTTAAATCTAGGATCAGGTGAGAAACATCACTTGGGCATCTCCATAAGCCATATGCATCCTCTATGTCTGTGGACCCAGAGAAAGGGAGGATGAGAATAAATCCGAGTTCAGAACATTACTCCAAAATATAAATACCTTCAGTATTTAAAAAAAACCCACAAAATTTAAATATTAGAACCAGCTAAACTTGGGAGATAGGAAAATGAATAATAAATGTAGGTAGAAATTTAGAGTTTTGTTTTATGCATACAAGGGGAATAATTAACTAATCTCAAAACATGTAAATTAGGGCTTAGAAGCTTTCTCAAAACACCACCTCTAACTCCAGTTACATATGCAGAATTTGCTACATTATAATAATTAGGCTCTTTTTTTTTTTACAAAAGATTTATTTATTTTGAATAGAAGTATTAAATATTATACTAATTACTGGTTATTTTACTTTGTACCCAGGGAAAAGAAATGAATATTCATTAGCTCCTTGAGCTACTGATCCTCCCCTGACTAGACGGATTCCAACATCACCACAAAGCTGTGGGTGGGTACAAAATGCTCCGTGTAAAACTCGGCTCATGCTACAAATCACAGCCCAATCTATTCTGCTAATGTGCACATGCTATAAGCCCCAAGTGGATTCTGCTAACATTATACCTCCCAGAGCTCCCAGCTGAGCAGCGGATAAGTGAGAATAACCACTAAATAGGTAACAGATTTTTTTCTGTCTACATAATCCAGTGGTTTTGAACACACCTTAAAACTTTAAACATGATTTCATAGAATAAAACCAACATCTTTGTGTAAGACACACCTTAGGCATCACAAAGGAATATTTCAACACACATTTCAATCATTTTCTGACTTGACTTTTGGTATTACTCTAAGAAAAACGTTCACCCAAAAAGGGCCAGGGGTTTTAATTTATGAGGTATTTTCAATGTGCCACAATAGGTGGACACTTTTTCCCCCTCTCTCCAGGGGAAGTGAAAACTAATTAGGCACTACATTTCATAAGACACTACTCCCGTTAACTTTCAACCCTTGCTCAGTTTAGGACACCTCTGTATTCGAGTCCATGAGCTGCTTGATTTTTATTTTTTGGTTTGTTAAGTTTTGTGAACCAATTTAGTGCTTGAGCAAGTCACTAACCAGAGGAAAGAAGAGGCCAGTGGCTCTGGAGAGAACCTGGTCTTGCAGAGGGGGCACCTGCTTCCCTGTGGCTTGCAGAGGGGGCTGCGAGGCTGACTTATAACCTCAGTGGGGCACCCCCACCAGACAGAGGCTGCTAATCATGACATCTTGTGCTGGGAAAGGTCATTCAGACCAGGGTGTACCCAGGGTACACTATGATGATACAGCCCGGGATCCTGCCTCCACGTGCGTAGAACCAGGATGGGGTAGAATTTTGACAATGTTAACTTTCTAGAAAACTAGAAAGTACATAAAAACTTTAAATAGGAAGTAAAAACTCCACAGAGTCTTATCCGGAGGAGAACAAAGAGGACCTCATAGAGGTTTCAAAGTTCTGGGGATTGGAAAGAAGAAGACTCATTCAAAGACATTGTTCAGCACCAAGCATGTGCTATACTGTGCGTTCTCGCTATTTTGTGCGGTTCCTGAACCAGCCACATTTAAATAATCTGGGAGTTTCTTAGAAATGCAGTTGAAGGGTCTACCCTAGACCTACTGAATCAGCATCATAAGGCGAGTCCTACGTTAAAGTTTGGGAAAATCTGCTGGGCACAGTGCTAGGCGCTCACCTTTCATTTCTACTTAATGTGTTACGAAAACAAAAGTTTGACCACGTATTTACCAAAGCTTGTCACAATACAACTTAAAATATAATTGTAACTCATTGCAAGGGACACTGGATAGGTAATTCAGTGCATGACATAGTTGGGGGTCGCCTCCATAAAGACCTCATGTGCAAAGCCTATGAAGAGTCTTGTTTAAAGGCGAACAAAAGGTGCCTTCCGGAGCTGAGGCAGTTTGATCAACAGAGCTCCCCTTTCTAAACTCAGCTTGGAAGCACTTTCGTGAAACAACCGTAGACACCAGGGGTACCTAGGAAATACGGGCTGGTCTTGTCTGGTTTCCAGCTGGCAATGAGAGGGTTAGAAGGAAAATTATCCAATTCATTTAGCTGACTAATTTATTTAGGTCTTTCACTAGTCCATGTGCCTTGCATAGAAGAAATCACACGAGATAGAAAACATTGCGGATGGGATGTCTCCCCTGACTTCATTGGACTGCTGTGTTACATTTTATCTTCATTTTCTGCTCTAATAGATGCTGGTAATACCCGTTGATGGGTTGTGTAGAGCCACAGATTTTCCAAAGCCAAATGGAAGTGACTTTAAAGATATTGTAGAAATTAATGACCCGTGAGGATTTTCTAGGGACTTTTAGCTAGTCTCCCTGGAGCTTCCTCCAGGTCAATCTTTATCAACTCATCTATTTCCCAGCATCTTATTTCCACGTGAAATTTTTTTTAATTACAAAGGCAATGCATGAATTTGTATTTTAGAAAAATTTTAACAATACAAATTGTATACAGTAAGAAAGTAAAACATCCCCTTTCTTCCTAGAGTAATCATGTTCTATGTATGGTTTAATACATTTTATGCAGAGCCTACCTGTATTTTATGAATGTATTACCTTCTATATACATACACCAACACATTGTACTTATATGTTCTTGAATTATACTACATTATCGTGCAGCTTGCTTTATTAAAGTTTACTTGCTTTCCCACACTAGAGCTATATAAATTTTAAATAGCTGTACCATGTTCCACAGAATATATTTGTCCTTGTTAGTTAAGTCCTGTATTGATGAATATTTAGATTATGTAAAATCAGTTTTAAACTATTATAACAAGTTTTCAAGATAGATACAAGAATGACACATAAAAATCAAGGATTTCCCTATATATCAATAACTAATTTAGCAAAAGTCAGCCGGGTGCAGTGGCACATGCCTGTAATCCCAGCAATTTGGGAGGCAGAGGCAGGAAGATCGCAAGTTCAAGACCAGAAACAGTCTGCATAATTTAGCAAGATCCTGCCTCAAAAAAGTAAAAAAAAATTGGGCTGGGGTGCAGCTCAGTGGTACAGCACTTATAAAGCATACAAACAAGGGGTCCCCAGTACCAGAAAAAAAAAAAGAAGCGAAAGAAAGAAAAAGTAATTTTCAAAAAAGCAATTCACAGAAAAAAATATGCAAGAATAATATTAGAAAACCTATTTTTTTAAATATATCTGGTCAACTTCATTGACTGATATAAAAGATCAAACTGTAGAGATATTCTATTTCTAGAATAGATTCAATATTATAAGCATATCAGAGATCTCAACTATTTATAGAAATCAAAGCAATCTCAATTTGAAAACATAACCACTACAAAAATCAACCAAAAATGTCAACATATTCTTTTTGACCAGTAGTCAATTAAAGTAAAATTTTTACAGTTATTTGAAAGAAATCTGGGTTCTCTCTCCATTGGCTATGACATTAGAGAAACACATATATATTTATATATTTGTTGTTGTTGTTGTTAGGTGCCATCATGTCGTATCCAACTCATAGCAACGCTCATAGGGTTTTCAATGGCTGATTGTTTTGGGATTGCCTCGGGAGTGGATTGCCAGGTCCTTTTCCCATATTTATATATTATATTACATACAAATTACATATATATGTATTATATATATGTATAAATATATAAACACAGATAGATGTTTATTTATTTGATGTGTTGAATTCTGAGGGATGTTAGTGCTTAAGTCTTTCTTCAGCATAAGGAATTTTTATTATCATGTCTTTGATTAACCCCTACTTTTTCTTTCTTTTCTTGCTGCTGCTGCTCTTTTTCCTCTACTGTCCTAGCAGATCCAGTGTTTGGTGTTTGTCTATTTACTTCCTTGTCGTATCAATTGACTGTTCATTCATCTCTCATATATTCTCCCGATTAAAGTTGGTTTAAAAGTTTGGTTTGCTTCAGACTCAACACTTTGGCAAGAATACTTTTTATGCATTGTAATTGGGACTTTGTGACTGCCTTGTATCACGGTTCCTACACTGATTCAAAGAGGGCCTGGGGAATGATGGCCTGATTCCTCCGTTGTAAGCATCCCCATCGAAAATTCATCTAATAGTTTTAATCCATTGGTAATAAATTGCCTGAATCTATTGCTCATTAGAGACTGAAAATAGTGACTTTTTAATTGCATTATTCCTTACACATTTATTATATGTAACTTTTACCTGAAGAAAAACCTTCATTTGTCACCTGGGAATATTTGATTATCCCAATGTACTGTTCATATAGTGGCTAGGATTTAGCTCAGTTGGTAGAGCGCCGCTCTGCAGTTTCTGAGGTCCCGAGTTCAATTCCCAGGGCTGCAAAAATGGGAGAAGGACCTGGCAATCCACTCCCAAGGCAATCCCAAAACAGTCAGCCACTGAAAACCCTACGAGGGCCTCTATGAGTTGGACAGGACTCGAGGGCACCTAACAACAACCAAAAGTAGCTCTGTCCTCAGTAATCTTAGGCAAGCCATAGCTTTTGGGCTGGGATTTAGCTCAGTTGGTAGAGAGCTGTGTTGTACTCTCTGAGGTCCCAAGTTCGATTCCCATCACCCCAAAAATGGGAGAAGGACCTGGCAATCCACTCCCAATGCAATCCCGAAATAGTCAGCCATTGAAAACCCTATGAGGGTCTCTATGAGTCGGATACCGACTTGACGGCACCTAACAACAACAACTGTTCATACAGAAATGCAAGGTAAATGCTTAATCATTTCCTAATGTTGATAGCTTTTAGGATAAAGAACAATTGGATTGCTTAATTCCAATGGTATCTAATGAGATATTTTTGTTAGCTCCCTCCTGCTTTTTCCTTTTTCATTGAATATCTTTATGGAATCATGGGTTTCTGTGTATTCAATATGTTTTAGTCAATAGAATTCACTAGTATTTTTGGTGCTAAAAATTTCCCATCTTAATCAAGGAGGCCTCTTTATGTTGGCTTTTATGTCCCTTTGACCTGACCCATTAGTCTTTGACATCTTTTTTACTTTCAGGCTCAAGACGCTCCAAAATCTACATTTTTTTCTTTCAGACCTGCAATCAGTCATTCTATCAAGGAATGTTAACTCTTTTTGTTTATGTAGAAACCACAACATAGGAGCTATACTTGTCACTGGACTTCTCAAATTTTTCAGACTTTTTCTGGGGACAAAGCTAGGAAAATGTGTGTGTGTATGTGTGTGTATGTGTACATATATATATATATATATATATATATATATACACACACACACATGTGTATATATGTATATATGTGTATATATATACACATACATATATATGTGTATATATATACATATACATGTATATATATCTTTTTATTGGAAAAATTTTAATGTACAACTTAATGTGATTCATTCTGACATGCACTTCATTGTGACATTTCCATACATGCGTTTCATTGTACATTGCACAGATAAGTTGCCCCTTACCCTCTTGTGCACTTCCTCCCTCTGTCCCCCCCACCCCACACCAAAGGCCTCTCTTCCACTTGCTTGTCTTTTTGTGAGAATATTTTTCTATATATCCTTGGATCACAATTATGTTTAAGGTCAAAACCTTTTCTGTAGTGATCTATCTTTTTACATTGTCAGTAATATTACATGAGTTTTCTAGTCCATTTGTATTATTACCATTCTTTGGTATTATTGGTATTATTGTAATTATTTCCCGAACTATTAAAGTTGGGCTGTTTACTTTGAGGTTGCCCTTTCTCTCATTGCTCACTCAAAAATATGGAACGCTTTGCGAATTTGCGTGTCATCCTTGCGCGGGGGCCATGCTAATCTTCTCTCTGCAGTTCCAGTTTTAGTATATGTGCTGCTGAAGCGAGCACAGAAAATGTATATTCTTTTAAAAATATACAAAATATTGAGTTTATGCTGATATTTCTAATTCAAATTTACCATCCTAAGATTTTTGTGTATTTTTTGAGGTTCTATACTTCTTCTATACTAAAAGACATTAACATTATTACTCATTCTCTTACTACCGAAAGACATTAACATTATTACTCATTCTCTTACTACTAAAAGACATTATTACTCATTCTCTTACTGCTATGTGTACGTCCACATGTGTATCAAATAAAAAATATACACATTACTAACAATATGACTCCTGAGTAAAACCTGGAATTTCTTTATAATTCTTTTTTACATCAGAATATATTTCACTAAGAATATATAGCCAAAACTCTAAGTTGTGACATCACTTAAAGTAATTATGTTCTCTTTGTGATTATATCACTAAATTGATATTAAAATTAGTGTCATTGCTGTTCCCTGGTTTTTAATCTAAACATTGATATCTTTTCTGTTATTTTATTTTTGAATGTATAAAACCCTATATGACTCCAAAATGAAGATACGTATTTGTTTTTGATTTTCTACATTCACATATAGTTTTATTTCTTTTCCAGCTGTATACACTCTTTTCCTTTATGTTTTATTGCCCTGGCTGGAATATCTAGTCTGAAGCTAAATAGAAGCGGTGATAGAAATACTCTGCTGTCAGAAAGCTTTAAATAGTTTATAGTAATGTTATGTAGGCATTTCATAGATAGCTTCTATCAAATTAAGGAACATAGGAGATCTAGTCCTAATTTTTGAGTAAGATGTAGATGAAATGTACTTCCATGTGATCTGTACTGTGCTATTTAAAGTCTAATACTCTATGAAGGGACCATATACCAGCCTCCTGAGTAGCTGAGATTATATACGTGTGTCATGGTGCCTAGCTAGAAAATCTTTGACATTGGATTGTTTTCCATTATGTACACATGTATGTGAGCATATGTGTGTGTTTTTGTGTGGTGTTGTTAGGTGCTGTCAAGTCGGTCCGACTTATAGTGACCTTCATAGGGTTTTCAATGGCTGATTGTTTTGAGATTGCTTTGGGAGTAGATTGTCACACCCTCCTTCCATTTTTGTGGTGTTAGGGATTGAACCTGGGCCTCAGAGAGAGAGGAGCAGCTCTCTACCAACTGGGTAAATACCAGCCCACATATATATGTATGTATTATGTATATATACATGTGTGTGTATACGTGTTACAAGCATGTGAAAGAAAGACCCACTAGGAGTGTGAACAAAGTTTCATAACTTAGCACTTTTCCTGTAACTTTGAAAAGCAGAGAATACCAACTGTCTAGCACAGTGTATATCCCAGATTCTTAGATTGGGTATTACATTATGTGATGTGAGAAATTTCCAAGACTGAGATCAAATCAAATCATAATTTAGTTAACTAAATCCACATGTGCATTTACCATATTTACAATTCAATCCCTCATCACTTCTCAGCCTTTTAGTTAAGATCAAGTATAAAATTCAATATCTCTCCAAATCTGAATAAGAACAAGCCAAACAGTATTGGTGCTTACTCAGTCTGTAGGCATTTTGTTGCACTCCTACTTTGTATTTTGGACATGTAGTCAGAAGGGACCAATCCCTGGAGAAAGACATCATTTTGGGAGAGTGGTAGGTCAATGAAGAAAAGGAAAACCCTCTACCAGATGGACTGACACAGTGTCTGCAACAATGGGCTTAAACATAAATAAGATCGTGTGCCTGGCACAGAATCAGGGAGTGTTTCATTCGGCTGTACATAGGGTCGGACTCATGAGTTGGACTCAACTTTAAGGCACCTAACAACAACTTTGTATTAGATACTAATAATACAATAATACAATGTATTATAATACAATGTAATACTAATAAGTATCTAATACAAAGTTCCTGCAGGCGTAGCCCTGTGGAATCCGATCCCGTTAGATCTCGGAAGCTAAGCAGGGTCTGGCCTGGTTAGTACCTGGATGGGAGACCACCTGGGAATACCAGGTGCTGTAGGCTTGGGAGAAGGACCCAGCAAACCCCTCCCAAAAATCAATCTGCCATTGAAAACCCTATGAACAGCAGAGAAGCACTGACAATAGTGTTTCCCCTGTTGTACAGAGGGTCGCTATGAGTCGGATACCGACTCGACGGTACCTAACAACAACAACAACAATACAAAGTTAAACAAAACATACTTTTTTCCTTAAGGAACTCTATCTAGTAGAGCAAAAGGATGAAGGAATAACTAACTATAACAAGATAAGATAATAAATACATTATAGAGATAAAGGTGTATTATTCTGGGGTGAGAAATGAAGGAAAATTAAATCAGCCCTGGAGAATCAGAAAATGGTTTCTTAAGCTATACTTCTACCAATGTAGCTTACTGTTCCTTACTTTTCTTGATAGCTTCAGGCAGGATTAATTACTCCTTTATCAGTGTTTCTATAACACTTTATATATTCATCAGTAATATCAGCTGTCATATTTTAGCATAGTTATTTATATGTAAATCTATCTCCTCACCTGAGTTAAGCTTCTTGAGAACATGGTACTCATCTGTGTATTTACAGTACCCAAGAGCATGTACAATACAATATAAGCTCGGTGAACTCTTTAAAATATGTGCATATATTAGGTAGGTGAATGATGCAATGTACAATATTATTGTTGTTGTTGTTGGGTGCCGTTGAGTCGGTATCTGACTCATAGCGACCCTCATAGGGTTTTCAATGGCTATTTTGGGATTGCCTTGGGAGTGCATTTCCAGGTCCTTCTCCCATTTTTGCGGTGCTGGGAATTGAACTCGGGACCTCAGAGACTGCAGCGCAGCACTCTACCAACTGAGCTAAGTCCCAGCCCACAATATTATTAGGACTAGTGAATTAATATAGCTACATTAGTAATACAATAATTTGTATAGATATTGGCATTATAACAAAGTATGAAAAAGACAGTCTTCATTGAACACAAAGTATTAAGATTCATCCTGTAATGTGTTTTAAACATCTTGTAAATACTTATTTCTCTGCATATTTTATAGAAATGTTTTCCTCTAATTGTTTGAATATTTCCCTGATCTCTAACAAAATCTGAAAAATGCAGTTTTATACTAAAATTAATATGTGACTTCTCTCGTCTCCTACATGAAGTTGGGGCATCACTTGGCTCTGTTTGAAGCTGACACAGTCAGTAGAAGTGGCCATTATAACTCCAGGGAGAATGGTTCAGATGGTTTAAAATGTCTATGTTTAGCAAAGCCTGCAGCCGTACCGCTGTGGCATCCAATCCCATCAGATCTCAGAAGCTAAGCAGGGTGGGGCCTGGTTAGTACTTGGATGGGAGACTGCCTAGGAACACCAGGTGCTGTAGGCTTGGGAGAAGGGCCCAGCAACCCACTCCAAAAAAACAATCAGCCATTGAAAACCCTATGAACAGCAGAGAAGCATTAATAATACTGTTTTGCTATGAGTCAGACACCAACTCAATGGCACCTAACAACCACCACCACCACCACCACCACCACAAGATACTTAGGAAAAGTCCTAGGCTTGTGCTCAATGATAAGTTGGAGGGAAACTGAGCAAAGGCTCAAAGGGTAAAGCACCAAGTTCTGATGTTTTAATATTATATTATAAAAAGTATCTCTAAAAGTCATATTTGCAGCTTCAAGAGCTTACTTACAAAACACATTTCTATGCTTCTGTCTGCAAATGGAACTAATATTCTTATACTAGTGGAAATGGTATATAGTAAATTCTTAAGTTGCTAATGAGTTCCCCAGGCTTCTGATCCTTTGCCATGCAATCACTTGGGCTCTGAAATATGAAAATATTATGATGTGGCTCATCAGGTTGCAATCCTAAGGCTATTTCTACTACTGAAAACAACTTTTGGTCTAGAGAATAAACTACACGGGGCTATGTCTGGGCAGAAAGTATTTTAACATGGAAATCCATTGCACATTTTGCATCCATTTTCTTGGAAATTGACAGATAATGCATCCAGATTTTAAACTTACCAAATTTATTTTGCTAACCACAACATCATGCTTGTTGTTGTTAGGTTCCGTCAAGTCGTGTCCGACTCATAGCAACCCTCATAGGGTTTTCAATGGCAGATTGTTTCAGGATTGCCTTGGGAGTGGGTTGCCATGTCCTTCTCCCATTTTTTCGATGCTAGGAATCGAACTCAGGACCTCAGAGACTGCAGAGCGGTGCTCTACCAACTGAGCTACATCCTAGCCCCAACATCATGCTTACAATATAGTAAATCCTGCCAATTATCCTGGGTTCAGTCTTTGGAGGTGGAGAGGAGTGGCAGGCATATGGTGCCTGCTGTTAACTAGTATATGACTTGAGGAAGCAAAGGGGGAAAAACAGGTGGAGCTCCAAAAAGAAGAAAAAGAAAAAGGAATCTCATGACAAGAACATAAAGTCAACAAGCTTCAGGAAATTACATGATGAAACATATGCAAAGGAGAAATAAACTAAGAAACTATTTTAATGGACTATACAAGCAAAATATACCTGCAGGGTCCTACAATGGAGAAGCAAAGTGACAAATTGGAGTCC
>VMDO01019473.1:21446-39738 GCA_007922755.1 Pedetes capensis | reverse complement strand
AAATCAGACTAAGTTCAAATAAATACATCTGCACAATCATGTTATAATTCAGATTTAGAGGTTAGTCCTATGGTTTTGAAAATGAAATCGATTTCACTTCAGAGATGATAATTTCTTTAAGTAAAATTAGTTTACTATTGTTGTTCCAATATTACTTACCTGGATGTACTCTTGCAAGAATAATAATTATCATGAAGTGCGGTATAGAACTCTATCACCAGAAGGGCAATGACAAAGGGCACTTTTAGAATAAGGAGGGGAAGTCAATCAGAACAATAGGGTATTTCTTTATTTAACTCTATCAGTATTCTCTATGACTAAAAAGGGTAGTAACATACAAGAATTCTTCAAAACAGTACTGTAATCAAATTAGAATAAATTGTAGTGAGAAAAATTAGGTAACATACCTTTGATTACTTCCTAACTCTTGAGTTCTGAACATGACTTCCTTTCAAGATTTAAAATTGAAGTTTCATGTATGAATAGTGGCCAATTCCATTGTTTTTGTAAACAAAACAAGATTCATGTAATTAATATTTGCTGATATTTCCAAGATGTATTTTACCAGAAGTAATCTCCCAATTCTCAGTAAAGAATAGCAGATTGTACCTTAATATAATATTTCAGTAATAGGCATTGAATCTATTTGTTCATAAAATAGAATAAAAATGCAGCTAGAAAACTTTTTCATATAAATACAATGTAACGTGACAAATAGAAACTTTAAAATATCAACTTTGAATGTTTTGAGACATTTCCTCTCATCTCACAGATTGCTGTGACTTGATCAAGGGGTTTTCTTTGATTCTGAAAACGAATCAACTCAAAACAACATTACAAATAAAAATGAGCCACCAGACTAACACTGAGAGAATACCTATACAGTACAATTTTTTTGACTTTTGTATTTCAAGCGAATAGAGTAAGAATAGTCAAGTCTTTGATGGGTGTTATTGTAGGACATGCCATTACATCTTTTTTATTAGTAATTTTTTTTTTGCCGCAATTGCACTTTTATTACCTTCCCATTGAAGCAGTTCATGACCAGCATTGTGCTTTGGGGGCATTTCTAACAATAAGTGAAGGCATCTCTTTAAGAAAAAGACACAGCCTCCTTGAACAGGTGGAATAAAGCTCCCCACCTGGCCCCTCCCTTTCTTAGGGAGCTGCCCCTATGGGGACCCATACAGGTACCCTAGAAGTGTTCAGCAAAGCAACCCATAACCTCTCCAGGCCCCTCTTCATTCCCCTTGCCCAGCAGCTGGGATGAGGGCAGCGTCCTCACAGCTCATTTGATCTTGAGGTCCTTCAAGGCTGACTCCAGGTTCTTCACATCCCAAATGCTCATGCCGCCGTCCATGCCGGTGGTGCAGAACTGCCAGCACTTGGCCTTGCCCGCACTCAGCACCGAGATCTGGCTGACGCTGTTCTTGTGCAGCGAGTCCAGGCGGGCGCTGGCGGCAGGGCCGCCCTCGGAGCTCGCTTTCTTGTCCAGGTTCTGGAAGCGCTCTCGGGCCCTGAGGCCGCGCTGCGAGCTCTGCTTGGGCGCGTCTAGCTGCCCGCAGAAGCTCAGCGTCCCCGCCGCGCAGTAGTAAGCGAACAGCACCGGGAAGCAGTCGTGACCCGCTGCCACTAGACTGTTCTCCGTGATGAAGGTGAGGGCCAGCAGCGGTAGCGTTTCAGAGGCCAGGGATGCCACCACCATCTTCCTGTTGGCATAGGCCAGGCACACTGTGCTGTCGTGGCTGACCCAGGCCACGCGGCTCCCGCTGGCTGAGAAGCAGACGCTGTGCACCCAGCTGCAGCTGCTGCTGGACTCGAACATGAGCTCCCCGAAGGGCATCTTGGACCCCCATGGGGTGGGGGCCGGCCGCTCCTCCAACTCCTTAATGTGGGCTGAGAAGATCCTGCACTTGAAGTCATAGGAGCCCGCGGCCAGGAGCACGTTGTTGGGGTGCCAATCAAGGCTGAGGACGGTGGAGCGGATGGGCTTCTTGATGTGCTTGAATACCCACCAGTCATTCTGCTCGAAATAGCAGATGGAGATGACTCGAGAGCAGCTGCTCACCGCGAACTTGTTCTCACTGGAGGTCCAGTTCACGCAGCGGGTGGCGCGGTCGATCCGCAGGATGACGAGTGTGGGTTTCCGTGTGCGGCCCTTCAACATCCACACATAGGCATTGCGGTCGGTGCCGCAGGTCATGATGCGGTTGCTTTCGGGAGCACAGTCGATGCCTGTCACCTGACCGTTGTGCTCCTTCAGCTTGTGCACCTTGGTCCACTTGGCCCCATTCTTCTCATAGATGTGCACTTCCTGGTTGTTGGGGCAGATGGCGATCTGTGTGCAGTCCTTGTTCCAGGCATGGCAGCTGATGGGCTCCACCAGGAAGCTGTGGTAGGCCATGTTAGCTCAGCTCCTGCACCTCCGCACGCCCCGGCCGCGGACTCTGGGCAGTTGACATGTGCCCCGGCTCCGCATCTTAATGGGTTTCATTATGACATTTCCATACATGCGTTTAATTTTACATTACTCACATAACTTCCCTCTTACCCTTTCATGACCCTCCTCCCCTGGCCCCCACCCCACACCAATGGTCTCCTTTCTACTTGCATGTCTTTTGCGAGAATTATCTATCTATCTATCTATCTATCTATCTATCTATCTATCTATCTATCTATCTGGATTTTGATATAAGTCCCGATGTTTTTCTATAGTGATCTACCTTTTTACCTTCTCAACAGTATTAGATGAGTGATCTAATCTGTTTACATTATTGTCAGCCTTTGGTATTATTATTATTTCTTTATTTTACCTATTCTAGTAGGTTTTACTTTTTTCTATCTTCCCCCCTTTTTTCCAACATACTCATAAAGTGCTACTGTTTACATTGAGATTTGCCTCTCCCTCTTCATCCCTCTCCCTTGACCCTCCTTCCCCTCTTGTCTTCTCCAATCTTCATTTTCCTCTACTAGATCCCTCCCTTCTCCTTTCTACTCCTTAAATAGTCCCTTCTATGCTAAATTTAATTTTGCTTTTTAATATGTATCAATTTATGTATAGGATTTTTTCCTTCCTTTAAGTTTGATTCAGCTCTCACATATGACTAAGAACATATGGTATTTCTGTTTTGGAGCTTGTGTTCATTCATTTAAGATGATGTTCTCTAATTCCATCCTCTTTGCTGAAAATAACATTGTTCCATTTTTTTAACATTGCTGAGTAGTATTCCATTGTGTATATGTACCATAATGTTTTAAATCCATTCTTCTGTTGATGAGCACTTTGGTTGATTGCTATTCTGAAAAGTGCCATATTGAATATGGAAATGCAGGTGTCTCTGTGGTATGATGAATCATCTCCCTTTGGGTATATTCTCAGTAGTGATATAACTGGGTCATATGGCAGTTCTATCTTTAGTTTTCTGTTGTAATTCCCTATTGATTTCCAAAGTGGTTGAACCAATTTACAGCCCCACCAACAGTATAAGAGGGTTCTATTTTTTCCACAAACTCCCCAGAATTTGTTTTATTGATCTTGGCCATTTTTAACGGAGTTAGGTAGAATCTCAGAGTTTTGATTCACATTTTCCTAATGGCTAGGGATATTGAGCAGTTTTTCATGTGTTTCATGGCCTTATGAACTTCTTCATTTGAGAACAGTCTATTCAGTTTACCCACATGTATATATTGGCTTGTTGTCTTGGAAGTTACTTTTTTGAGTTCCCTATAAACTCTGGAAATTAGTCCTCTCCAATGTAAAGGATGTGAATATTTTCTCCCATTCAGTGGGGTCCTCCTTAACTCTGTTGATTGTTTCCTTTCCTGTACAGAAGCTTTTTATTTTCATGTAATCCCATTTATCAATTCTTGTTGCAATTTCCTGAGAAACTGGAGTCTTATTAAGGAAATGCTTTCCTATGCCTATCTCAGCTCAGAGAGCACAGCCCAAATGGCAACAGCAGATGATGGTGAGCCAGATCCCCATGCTGGACCCACTGCCCTCTCGTGTCCTGAGACCCACTGTGCTTGCTCACTGATGCCCTGCAGCAGTGGGCTGGATAATATGGAGCCACCCCAGTGGGGCTGTGCTCCACTGTGGGGCTCATCTCACTGCTCTCCTATTGTAAACTGTGAGGCCAGGGCCTCCATGGCAGGGGGGATGTTGGCTGTGCTGCCTGCACTTGCCACCCTTGGAGTCTGGGCACCCTCTGCCCTTTTGTGTGTCCTGAGCCCTGTTGCACTCTTTCATGAATCCCACTCTGCTTTGGACAGGATGATATGGTGCCACCCTCAGTGAATCTGAGGGCCTGCCCTCCCTTGTGGGAATCGTTCTGCCCTGATCTCCTGTCACAAACTGCACAGCTAGGACATCCGCAACAGGGGGAATGGTGGCTGTGCTGGCCTCACCTGCCACACTTGGAGTCTGGAGTCTGGGTGCCCTCTACTCTTTAGTGTGTCTCCAGCTCCATCTCCTTTGTTCACGGATGCCATGCTGCAGTGGGAGGTATGACCATGCAACCCCGGAGGGACTGAGTCCTGTGCTCCTGTGTGGGACTCATGCCCCACAGCTCTCCTATAGTAAACTGCACAGCCACAACCTCCACGGTGGGGGAATGGTGGGTGCACAGCCAGTAAGTACCACACTTGGTGTTAAAGATTCCCTCATCAGTTTCTCTTCATGGGAAGTGCTGTGTCTTATTGGCAGGATGTTGGCAGGTTGCCAGAGCTGCACTCTTCGGGGGATCCAAGTTCCAGGTGCTTGAGTGAAATTTTCCCCTGGGTTGTTTGTTCTGCATGCTCTGCAATCCAGGCGATGGGGAAACATCTGTTGCAATTTCTCTAGTTCTTCTCCACTTTTGGATCTAGTGGACCTCTGGACTCTCTCCACTTTCTTGTGCAATCCATGTAGTGCTGGAGGAATTGCCAGAGGGTTTTCTAGTGGCCCATTCCTATGTAGCTGACAATTTTCTCTTCCTGTTGGAGCAAATCTCCACATTTCTGGTGGCACACTCTCACTGACCAGCCACGCTAATTCCTTCTCCCCTTCTTAAAATTTTTCTGCAGTTGATGGTGTTTACCTAAGCTTGTAGATTTTTTTTATATACTCCTAGCTCTTATCTAACTTATTACTCTCTCTGACTGACATGAGTTCTGACATGTTTAAGTTCTCATATCTCTCCACATCTCACAGCAAGTGTAATCTATCCACCATCTAGAGGCTTGTCACTGCCATTGCATCTTGGTACCAAGACAGAAAACAAGCCTTCCTTCCAATGTGCTTTTCATTTTAATTTGTATCGCTATCATACTTTCTGAGAAGTCCTCAGAATGTTTACTAGGAAGGTCATGTTTGAATCCTAACTCAGTGTTGACAATTTGCAATAAAAAATGAGCTATGTTCTTCATCATTTATTATTTATTTCTGACCATACTTTTAAAGGACATTGAATATTAACAATTAAGTCTTTTCCTGGTCATCCAAATTTTGTGTCATGTAATATGATTAAATATTGATGCAGATGTAGTTTGACATGATATGCTGGGCATTTGAAATAAAATTTCCAGGGAGAAAAGAATCCCTGTAAACTCAAATTTTTCCAGGGATTTAAATAGTTAGAACTTTTAAATATCTAGATTGTGTTTTCATTTGTCCTTATATTTTATGGGAAAAGTATAGAGAACAGGTAAAAATGTCAGAGACTTCATGAGGAAAATTCCAGTGTTCATATATAAAGTCAGTGCAGATCTAATTTAAGTCCAACACCTACATCTAGAGTTTCATATAGTCATTGATTTTCTCCAAAACTTGTCTTGTAGTTTATTGCCTTCATTTATTCACACCATTTTTCCTGCTATAGCTAAACCTTGTCATTTCTACCTATTGAAAGCCTATTTATCTGTCAAGCTTCAGCTAACATGTCACCTGCAAAGAAGCAATTTACAGTTGCCATCCCCTAGTAGTCAGCATGGATTGCTCCCTTTTCTGAACCTCTCCTAGGATTTTTATGCCACACATACAACAGGTTACCAAACATTATAGTAATTTGCAGTCCATAAAGATTGCATGTTTCTGGACGACAGATATTATTAATTTTTCAGCCTCCAGACTACATTGAACAGTATTAGGTAACCAGTAACACAGTTGGTAAATATGTAGAGGAAAAAGTATTAAGCATCTTATATTTCCCATACAATCAAATGAAGAATGGATTTCATTCAGTGCATTTACTTAACAAGATATTATAAAAATGTATTACCTATATTGAGCAATTTTTTTGTGACAGATGGTTTTACATTGATGGTTTTACATTGATGACTGTCATTTTCATGCATGTCTGAATCCTTAACATTATCATTCACATGCTTTTGCATCTCATGCCACCAATAGGATGACTATTAAGGATGAGCAGAAGATATTCTTAGCTTTGAATGGGCGGGTACTGGTGGTTAACATCGTAATATTCCTAAGAGCCTTACGTTTGGGAGGATAAACTGAAGCACTCTTTAACTTCCTTAATATTTTTGGACATTCATTTTCTGACAGGATTGTACTCCACAGTACACATGTTGAAGTTTCAGAGATCTGAACAAAAGTTTTTACCATCACATCCTATGAACATGGTTTTCTCATTGCAATGCCTTGGATTTGATATCTCCTCAGAAGCTGTTCACTGTTTATACCATTTGGCCCCTAGGCGAGCTGAAGCTTTTCAAAACTATCAAATATTTGGTCTTGTATTTTCAAAAATATCATCCATAGCTTATTTCTTTTTTCATACAATACTTTAAGAAACAAGAAATTAGGGAGCTCAGTAACTGTTATGTTTTGAAATCTCTTTAGTTTTGTATATCCAGATCATAAGGCAATTATCTAACTTCTGCATAACTGGAGGTGACAGTTTTGATTAATTTTCTGCCACTACATCACAAGTATCCTGATAGATTTTAGTAACATTTATCTGTCTTGAAGAAATTTTAGATCTACACTAGTACCTACTGCCTAGTTCCAAAACCATGTTCATATCATAACACGCTACTCCCAGTGGCCAAAACCTCTCCCCCTCTATTTTTTACCCCCAGGACTGGAGATTGAACCCAGAACCTCACATATGACAGCCAAGTGGTCTATCAGTGAGTTACATCTCCAGCCCTTCAAAATCTTCATAAATTATCTATTATAGCATAAAATTTATGCTCAAATTTTGTAGCTAAAAATAAATAATATTTATTCACATCTTTTTTTTAAAAAGAAGAATCTATGCATAGATTATCTACACAGGAATGGCTGAGGATCCCTCACATATTTAAGTACAAGGTAGAAAGAGAGCAAATGAGGGTATGGATAACAGGAACTAGGGATCATATAGGCAATTTTTGAGTTCACAGAAAGAAAATTCCTCCAGATTGCTAAACAGACCTAAAGTATGTGAAGATATTGAAAATGGTAATTGCATAAGAAAATATATGATTTTCCTTATTATTAAATACCTATAAAGAGCAATTATCTTTTAACAAAAATTATAGCAGTAATACTATTAGTTATAACACAGTTAACAATATTTAATGTCCTCGAAATCATATCTGTTATGTTGATTTTACTCTACTTCAAATGTCAATTAGACATCCCAGGATACAGAGTAAACTTAGCATGATTAAATAATTATTGCATCACAAAATCAAAAGAAAATCTATGAGGAGAATAAGTGAAGTGAAATCTTGAAGGTTCTTTATACTGTAGGGATGTGGTATAATATCATGCTTTGAAGGAAAAATTGATAAATTGAAAGTATACACCATGATCACCAAAGCAAATAAAAAAATACTAGAAAAACTATAATTCACCTGTTTTCCAGAAAGTAAAAGGTAATAATAAGCAATGCTCAATATAAAAACAGGGAAAAAAAAAAGTGAAAAGGGGTACAAAAAACAGAACAGATAGAAAACACTAACAAGTTGATATGAAGAAAACACTAACAAGTTGATAACAAATGATAATTCTCTAATTTAGCTATATATCCACATATCCCCATCAAAATCCCATCTGAATTTTCTCAAGAACTGATTTAAAAATTCATATGTAAAAGCAGATTCTAAAGTAGCCAAACCACATTTAAGAGAATACATTTGAAGGACTAACATTAATAACATGTTTCCAACATTAAAAGCATTTCCATTTTTATTACAGTTTATCACAGTTTCATAACATAGTTTTTGTTGTTGTTGTTTTGTTTTTTAGCAGTACTGGGGGACAAACCTAGGGCCTCACACTTGAATGCTTTGCAAGTGGTGTGACACTGAGCTGCACCCAAACTTGGAATCCTCCTGCCTCTGCCTTTCTAGTCACTGGGATTACAGGTGTGCTCCACTGTGCCTGGCTCCACAATATGGTTTTTAATGAACTTCCTAAATGCATGTTTTGATAATTTTCAGGGATAGAAATCTGATGTGTTAAGTGTCTAACATTTATTTTTTTCCTCTAAAGGAAAGAAGCTGTATTTTTTTCTGTTTGGCTCTTTTAACATTCAATTATATTCAAACTCATGCATTACACTAAAATGTTTAAAACTCACTCTAAAAATTCTGTTAGCAAAATTCAGCAAAGAATTAGTATGCCATTTGGTGGAATGCCTTATCTATCTGTGCTATCTGTGGCTAATGTACCTTTCCTACATTTACTACCACTTATTTCTCTGTAACCTATACAAATTTCTGTGAAATATTAACTCCCACAGGTTGAATTTTGGGAAAATATAACCATAAAACTTAATACATTTCCAAGACATAACAATGATTACTACCCCAGGTTGAAAGAAAACAGAAAATGGCCTGGTGCAGAAACAGTTACAGAAAACAACAGTAAAAAGAAAAAGAAAAAACTTTTTAAACTTATTTTAATGTGATGACAAATGAAGCATTTATTTTTATCACCTGTCAAGTTAGAACTTATTTGTTTTAAAGAGAAAAATTCCAGACATTGTAAAATCAGGTACTAAAGGGGAAAAAAAAAAAGACTATGTCAGGGAAGATGTTTATATACAGTCAGAGAAATTTACAGCCTTTCCATATGAAAATATTATTTGCAGATATGCAAGGTGCATAACAGTTTTGGATGAGGTTTGAACTAATCCATTCATCACAAAATATCAACTGAAATTCATATTGGCTTTCTACTATCTGTGTTACTGTTAAATAACAACAAAATATTGGAGAATGGTTTATGTAGTTCGCCATCTGTTTAAAATTTTTAAACACTACTTTATGGAGTTTGCTTATAACAATAAAATATGTGAGCTTCTCATTTTTTGATTGCCTTATATTATGAATCTCTGTTTGCCTTGCTAGAGGTCCTGGAGGCTGAGTCTCATAGGCTAAATCCTCTGGCCTCCATGGCCATCTAGCTTACTATTATGTTTACACGGTGCAAGTTACTGACTGATCAGAAGGTAGGGGAAGAGTAAGGTCAGAAATTTATTTTCTATTATTTCCCTGCTTTAATACTACATATTAAAATATATATTTCCTTCCAAGACTACAGCATTTCCAAGTGGACTTCTCAACAGATTCTCACAAGAATTTTCCTCCCTTGATAATGCAGACTTGAGTGTTATATTAGCTTTCTGTAGGTGCTTTTTCTGTATATGTCACTATAACTTCTATATTCTCTTAAAATGGATCATGAATCTGTTAGTAATTCTTTCATTGAAACCATCCAAAGGAATTCTGTTTCCTGGAGTAGCGTGACTAATGAAGTCTATTACTAATTGCTTGATCTGAAAGTAAGACTGTTAGAATAGTTTAAAATAATATCTAGCTGGGTGTTGTGGTGCATGCCTACAATCCCACCAACTTGGCATAGGCAGCAGAATTGTATATTTGACACCAGAGACATCCTGTATAACTTAGTGAAACCATTTCTCAGAATAGGAGAAAAAATGGCCTGGGGTTGAAGCCCCATGGTAGAACAATTATAAAGTATGTGAGAGGCCCTGGGTTCAAATAATAAGTACTTCAAAATAAACAAATAAATAAATACATATCAAAAAATCTGTAAGTACTATTATCTTTAAAGTTAGTATGGAATAACATCTGAAATTTATTGACATTTTCTATTTAGTAAATATTATTATTAGCCATGTATATTTATTATCTCTTTCAACCTTCACAACAGTCCTACAGAGTAATGATGTAAACTAATCAACCAATCTATTGGTAGTTCACAATTGTATTTTTTTAATTTATTATTTGTTTGTTATTATGTGCCATTGAGTTTGGTCTGACTCATAGTGACCCTATGTACAATAGGACAAAAAAATCCTCAATTTTGTTCCAGGTACATGATCTTGTACATGTTTAAGCCCATTGTTGCAATCCATCTAGTTAAGGGTCTTCCTTTTTCTGTTGACCTGCCACTCTCCCAAACATGATGTCCTTCTCCAGTGATTGATCCCTCCTGACTACATGTCCAAAATATGTCAGATGCAGTGTAGCCATCCTAGCTTCCAAGAAGCACTCTCATTGCACTTCTTCTATGATAGATCTATTGGTGCTTTGGGCAGTTCATGATATATTCAATATTCGTCTCCAGCACCATAATTCAAAAGCACCAATTCTTCTCCTGTCTCCCTTATTCAACATCTGGCTTTCACAATCATATGATGCAACTGAAAATACCATGGTATGAGTCCAACATTTTTCTTCAGTATGACAGCTTTACTTTTCAATATTTTAAAGAGGTTCTTTGCAACAGCTTTTTCCAATGCAATATGTCTTTTGATTTCCTGACTGCTGCTTCCATGTGTGTTGACAGTAGAACCAAAAGACAAAATCTTGGACAGTCCCCACCTGTTCTTGATTTATCATGAAGCTGCATACTGATCCAGTTGTAAGAATTTTGTTTTGCTGATGTTGAAGTGCAATCCATACTGAAGGCTGTATTCTTTGATCAGTAAGTGTTTCAAATCCTTTTCATTTTCAGCAAGCAGAGTTGTGTCATCTGCATTACACAGGTTGCTAATGAGTCTTCCTCCAATCAAGATGCCACATTCTTTTCATAAAGTCCAGCTTCTTGGATTATTGTCTCAGCATAGAGATTGAAGAGATCAGGTGAAAGGATACAGCCTTTATGCACACCTTTCTCAACTTTAAACCAGGCAGTGTTTTCTTGCCCTGTTCAAATGACTGCCTCCTAGTCCATGTACAGATTCCTTATGAGTATAATTAAGTGCTCTGATATTCCCATTCTTCACAATGTTATCCATAATTGAGATCCACACAGTCAAATGTGTTTGCATAGTCAATAAATATCTATGCCTTTGCATAGATATACATCTTTGTGGTGTTCTCTGCTTTTAGCCAATATCCATCTGATATCAGCAATGATAACCCTGGTTCCATGCCCTCTTCTGTACCTGGTTTGATTTTCCAGCAGTTTCCTGCCTATATACTATTGCAGTTGCTTTTGAATGATCTTTAGCAAAGTTTCACTGACATGTACTATGAACGATATTGGTCTATAGCTTCTGTGTTGAGTTGGATCCCTTTTCTTGGGAATAGACACAAATATGGATCTCATCCAGCAATTTTCCAGGAAGCTGTTTTCTGAATCTCATGGCATAAACAAATTAGCACCTCTAGTACTGCATCTGTTTTTTGAAACATCTCTATTGCTATTTTATAAATTCCTGGAGGCTTGTAAATTCCTAGAATTCCTTCTAGGCAGCTTAAACTTCATCCTTCAATACTATTGGTTCCTGATCATATACAATCTCTTGAAATGTTTGATCATCCACTAATTTACTTTTAGTATAATGACTCTGTGTATTTCTTCCATACTTATTTGATATTTCCTGCATAGGATAATATTTTCCCAGTAGAATCCTTCACTACTGCCACTTGAGGCTTGAATGTTTTCAATTCCTTAAGATTGAGAAAAACAGAGCATGTTCTTTCCTTCTGTTTTCCTATCCTCAGCTCTTTGCACGTCACTATAATATTTGATTTTGTCTTCTTGAGCTACCATTTGAAATCTTCTATTTATTTCTTTAACTTCCTCATGTTAATGGAGGAAGTTTACTTTATCTATTTCATATTCAAAAGCAAGTTTCCAAGTCTTTTTTGACATGTAATTTGCTCTTTTATGTTTCCCTGTCTTTTTAGTAAACTTTTACTTTCCTCATGAAAGATGTCTTTGATGTCATGCCATGACTCATCTGGTCTTTGATCATTAGTGTCTAACACATCAAGCCTGTTCTTGAGGTGGTCTTTGAACTCAGGTCAGATCTACTCAAGGTAAAACCCTAGCTCTTGCACATTTGCTTTAATATGCTTCAGTTTCACTTTGACCCTGTGTTGAACAGTTGGTGGTCTGACCCACAATTAGCACCTGATCTGGTTCTGACTTTTGATATTGAGCTTTTCCAATGTCTCTTTCCACAAATGTGGTCACTTTCCTGTATGTTCTATCTGGTGAATTCCATGTTTACAGTCACTATTTATGTTGGTGAAAAATGTACTTGCAATGAAAGTCGCTGGTCTGACACAATTCTACCATGCGCTCTACACAATTGTTTCTCTTATCAAGGCCATATTTTCTGACTACTGAGCCTTCTCTTTTGTTTCTAACTTTAGCATTCCACTCACCAGTAATTATCAGTACATCCTGATTGCATGTTTGATCTAGTACACATTGTAGAAGCGGTTAAAAATCTTCCCTATCTTCACTTTTAGCCTAGGGATAGGTGCATAAATTTGAATACACATTGTATTAACTGGCCTGTCTTGTAGGCATATGGATATTATTCTATCCATATCTGACAGTATTGTACTTTAGGACAGATATTGAGATATCTTTTTTGATGATAAATTTAACACCATTTCTCTTTAATCTGTCATTCCAGCATAGTAGACGACATGATTATCTGACTCAAAATGGCTAATCCCAGTCTATTTTTGCTCACTGATGCCTAGAATGTCAATGTTTTATGTGTTCCATTTCCCTTTTGATAATTTCTTATTTTCCTAGTTTCACACTATGACAATTCCACATTCCAATTATTAATGGATGTTTACAGTTGTTTCTTCTCATTTTGAGTACTGCCACATAAGCAAATGAAGGTCACTTTTGTTTTACTCTATTCCTGTCATTAAGGTTGACTCTTCTTCTTCTTCTTCGTCTTCTTTTTTTTTTTTTTTTCTTTTTTGCGGTACTGGGGTTTGAACCCAGGGCCTCACACTCGCATGCTATGCAAAGGGCTGGACCACTGAGCTGCACCCCCAGCCTATTTTTTTACTTTTTTGAGACAGGGTTTCTCTAAGTTACGCAGACTGCCTATGGTCTCGAAATTGCGATCCTCCTGCCTCCACCTCCTAAGCCTCTGGGATTACAGGGATTTGCTACCATGCCTAGCAGGTCAACTCATCTTTGAGGAGCCTACTCTTCCCCACTCCTCTTTTATATGCCTTCCAACCTGGGAGGCTCAATTTCAGGTACTATGTCTGACAATGTTTCTCTGCTATTCATAGGGTTTTCCATAGCTGACTCTTTTGGCAGTTGGTTAATCACATCCTTCTCCGTAGTCTGTCTTAGCCTGGAAGCTCAGCACACATTGTAAGGTAAATTGACAGATTACAGACACTTTTTTTTTTTAGGACCAAATATTTTTTATTATAATCTGTACTATTTCAATAGTGTTGTTGTTTTTATTAGTGCCATTCAGTCAGGTCAGACTGCTAATGACCCTTTTACAACAGAACAAAACACTATCCAACTTTTTGCCATGCACTCTTGTCTCTGCTTCTCTGCTATTTCTCTGCTATTCATAGTATTTCTATCACTGATTACTTTGGTAGTGGGCTGCTGGGTCCTGCTCCTAAGCCTATAGCACCTGGAATTTCTAGGCACTCTCAATACAAGGACTGACCAGGCCAGATCTTGCTTTGCTTTAGAGATCTGAGGAGATCAGACATCAGGGTGGTCATGTAAACACAACAGTTTTAGAGGGCTACAAAATCAGATATGGATTATAAATACATGAGGATTGGAACTGTGGAGAGTACTCTCCTGTGAATCCAATCTGCATGTAATTCTAACCTGCACCTGATATTCTAACCCTGTAATACTGCTGAAAGGGTGTAGAATAGAATTGAGAATACACAGTCAATCACATATAGGGAGTGGTTAGCGATCCAGAGGCATTTCCCATTATCTTAAGTATCCAATATTGGATTGAAAACAACATCTTAGACTACATTCTGCTAAAAAATGTCCTACTCTTGTTTTAATAGGCAGGCCCATACTCTAGCAAGAAATAAAAATTATATCAGAAATGAGTGACTTCTGTAGACTACAGGGAAATAGGACTATTGGGATTTAGTCTGAGAACTCCTCAGAAGGCATTAGAATGCTTGGATTTCCAGGTTTTTATACTTTATTCACAGCCAGAGTGAGTCTCATAAAACCATGAGACTGATAAAACAAGAACCACAAATTATAATCACTTTTCTTTAATACTGTTCATTTTACCAGTGAAAACTTGTTTCTAACATCTCTTCAGGAAATTGGCATATCATCTATTAAGATAATAATATAATTTAACAATAAGAATATTTGATGTGTCCAAAAATCACATCTGTTATGTTGATTTTATTAATGTATTTCAAATGTTAATCAATCACCATAATTTGTAGATAAAGGTAACATAATCCTAGACTTTGTTTTATTTGTGTGATTGTGTTTTCTTTAGTTTTGTTTTCTTTCAGAAAGGATCTTGTTTAATAGCCTAGTTTGGCCTCAGACTTTCAACCCTCATGCCCTAGCATCCTGAGTGCTAGTGCTGGGAGTACAGAGATCCACACCTCACCCAATTTAGATGCACTTTTTGTTGTTTTGCTTTGTATATGCTTCACTGGAGGCTTGACCCCAGGGCCACTCACATGCTAGGCAAGTGCTCTACTACTGAGCTGCGTACCTAGCCCTCCCCCTTCTTTTTTCCTTAGACAAAGTCTTACTGAATTGTGCAGGTTGACCCTGGTTTCAACTCACAATCATCCTGCTTTCTTGGATGAGGAGCTGGGATTAGAGGCATATGCTACTACATCAGGCTAGAAGTATTTTTGATCATTTCTTATTCTGTCAGAACAGATAATTAGATCCTAAGTAGTGTTGCATTAACAAAATAAGGATTTCTTTGTAGTACATTTCCTTCCCTGTTTCCCATCTTTCTGCCTAGTATTTATTTACTCCAAATATTTTTATGAATCTGAATTTATATTTAGTAACCAAGTGTGTTATGGTATCTCTTACTTCCAAGTGTCACTATTAATATATTGTTTCCTAAAAAGACACTGATCTTTGTATCTCACTATCTGCTAAGTAGCCTTCAAATTGACTCCTATTGGAAACATTCCTAATCCATGAATTTCGATCAGATGTCCTTTCCATTTGCTTCTATAGCATTTCAATCAATCCTACTCCAAATCCCCACATACTTGTTTATCTTAATTTTTAGACCAAAGTTCCTTATCATGCAATTCACAGACAACTGCATCAGCATCATATAAAGAACAATCTGAAAATGTATTTCTTGCTTCCCACTGTAGACATATTAAATTGTAAACTTAGAAGCTTGGGAATTAGTCCTAGTGATTTTTATGAATAGTGACCCCTGAAAAATCTGTACTCTGTAATATCTTAGATAGCCTAGATACTAAGCCTTCTGGTATATGTGCCATAAGATTATACATCTTCAATCCTGTTCCTTATAACAATTACTCACTTATTAAACCAGATTTATTGAATATGAACAACTTACAACTCCTTAAGTGGGAATAATAATGATATAATTCATGGGACATTTACTAGAGGATTTGGAAGCTATGGGCTTAGTAGTGAAAGAAAAAAAAAATCAGTGCAGAAATAAATACTGTCCTGGCCCTACATTCACTTCAAACTACTTCCAAATGACGTGGTTGTGCTGCAAAAAAAAACAACAACAACAAAAAAAAAAAACCAAAAAAAAAAAACCTCAAGAGTTATTATAGTATGTGAAAATTCCAGTGTTGAACAAGGTAAAATTCAATGTGTCTGGCATTCAATCAAAAATTACCAGACAAAAGCTGAGTACCATGGCACACATTTGTAATCCCAGCAACAAAATTACTAGACAAGAAAAAGATGAAATAAAGATCCATAATGAGAATAATAAACCAAAATAAAAAGACCCAGAAATTAACCACCAAGCTGCATGCTGAGTAACATCCTTGTATGTATAGCAATGTTTTTGAAACAAACAATAAATATAATGATGTTGCATTCAATTTTTACATAGATTATTGCCATTAAAGTATTTAGAATTTTAGAATATGCATAATCAAATGTCAGATATTAAATATATTTCTAACATTTAAATATTTATTGTAATATGTTTGGAAATTTTTAAGTTTATTTAATTTTTATAATTGTTCTTTATATATTATGCATACATAAATATATGTATAATAAATATATAAATATAAATAAATATGTATAAATATATATGTATATATATGCATATATATAGACCACCGATGAGGAAACAGCTTTCCTGCTCTCTCACTGGGACCTTTCATGAGGAAAGAATTCTCTCCTGCCTCGACCATCAACAAGGAAAGAACCCACTCTCCATCTGATCACCCACAAAGCAACAGCTGTCTCTTCATGACCACCGAGACCACCAACACGGGTGTTTGCCCCTGGAAGTCAAAAGCACCTGAGGCTTTTCCTTTCTCCCATCTCCTCCGGGTCCAGAGGGCTGCAGGAGTCCGCGCCCCTCACCTGAGGGTCCTGAGTGAATTGTGTTTAGTATCTGTGTGCATGGCAGCGCTGCCCGCCCGACCTCCAGGCCGGACTGGGAGGCTCACGCCCCACATAGAGTGGTATATTCTGTGGTATATTTTTACTTTTTGCAATACTGGGGTGTTGAACCCAGATCCTTATACATGCTTTGCAAGCACTCTAGCAATGAGCCATACCAACAACCCAATTTTTACTTTTATATTTTGAGGCAGAGTTTCACTAACTTACACAAGCTGCCTCTGACCTTCAAACTTGTAATTCTCCTGTATCTACCTCCCTGGCTGCTGGGATTACAGGTGTATGCAAAGGTGCGTGGCTTAGTCATTACTATGGGATGCACAATACTTGTTAGCTCTACTCTTAAGAAAAAATAGTGATGCTTGAGATATTACTTTTGATTGCTTATCTTACTACAACACTTTTAGAAAGCAATAAGTTACTAATTTCTTCATCTACTATTTTTCTTTTGTACCATGCTAATAAATGGCTCTGTCTGAGATTTAGCTCAGTTGGTAGAGTGCTGATCTGCATGCTATGATGCCCTGGGTTCCATCCCCAGCAACACAAAAATGGGAGAATGAGCTGACAACCCACTTCTGAAACAATTCCATAGCAATCAGCCATTGAAAACCCTATGAATAGCAGAGAAGCACTGACATAGTGCAAGGCATGGCACAGTAACGGGGAGAGTTTTTCTCTATTGTACAGAGGGCTATCATGAGTCAGGCCTGACTCAATGCTATCTAACAAAAACAACAATAAATGCTTCCTTTAAACTGTCAAATGCTATTATCTGCGAAGTACATTTATCACATCTACATCATTGTTTTCTATTGCATAGTTATTTATTCCTCATTTATTTCATTTTTACTATATAGTTTGCATGTTTAACATGATACTATGTTTTATGATCATTTCATTCAAAATATAAATGGTTTTAAAATATCAACATTATTAAGAAATATAATTTTAAAAAATAGGATTAAAATACTAAAAATAAAATGTACCAATGTGTTACCAGTGTGATAAGAAGTAATCTACTATTTCCCTATTTTAAAGTATTTTTAATGTGCTTTCATGTAAATTTAGGTTTGAAGGGCTACCCAATTTCTACTCATTTCTTTGTACTTATTTTATAACCTTTTTCTTTGAACCACTGAGCTATTCTCTTCTCTCCAATTTTGCTAAAGTTAGCCAAGGTTAGTTCCTGTTGATTGCAACCAAAATAACCTTGACACACAAAGCTTTCATGGAATCAATCATCCCTTTACACATTATGTGCTACTTTGGCACTTTCTATGTAGTTTTCAAAAATAAGTAGAACATAAAATTTAAGGAATTTAAAATATTATAAGGAACTTAAGTATAAACTTGTAAAAACATTTAAAACAATAATTCAGATATAATTTTTTAAAAATAACTTTGGAAAATTCCAAACCTACTGTTTCTGATAATAGTCCA
>VMDO01019473.1:0-21346 GCA_007922755.1 Pedetes capensis | reverse complement strand
TAAGCATTTGGATTTTTCAAGCTCTCAAGTCAAAATTGGTTTGATGCCAACAAATCTCACAAGAGACTGATAAATAAATCAGATTCTCAATATATTAATTTACTCCAGTGATCACATTTCTAGCTAGGGAAGCTCACCTCCTCATATTTGAAGTATATAAGAAAATTAATTATTGATCAAAAGGTTACTTGATGACCATGGAATGAAAGAATAGAAAATCAGATACTCTCAAGAGATAGTCCATCTATTTCATGAGGAAGCCTGTTAAATTATTCCTACCTCACACTTCAGTGGACAATATCCAGGGGCCATTGCTCTTAATTCCCCAAAATATTTCTTATTTCTGAGCAAGGATCAATTCATGATGCTGAATTTTGTTCCTTTGAAATCAGTTTTCATATTATATTCATTCCTCTATTGACAATTTCTGTTTTTGTATAACAGCATTGAGCATCTTGTATATATTAATATGTTTACATGAACAAGAGGCATTAAATTTTTTTGAGTTTTTAAAAGTTATTTTTCAGTGGTTCATTTGAACTTCAAATAATTGAGGATAATATCATTCTGTAATCAACTATTTTATCTTTTTTAACATTAAAATTTCCATTTCATCTCACACAGGAAATTTGGTTACCTATTCATAATATATTATTCTCCTTGAATAATGCTACCATTATTTTCCCCTAAAAAGATACCAAAATTTTATACTATTTCTAACTGTTCTATCTTGGTCTTTATATTTTATCTTTTTATAGAGCTATAATTCTGAGTAATATGTCATGTTCCTTCTTTTCTATTCTAGTTCTTGTTGCTTTACTTCAGAACCTTTTCATATTTTCCTTAGTTATCATATGTTAGTTAAGTAATCATAGGTTAACTTATTTATTTTTGTTTTAGTCATTCAACAAATATTTCCTGAGTATCTATTATGTACTAGTCACTCACTGGTCAGGTGCTTGGGACACAGCAATAGATAGACTCAAAGCAACCTGACCTCATCAGGTTACATTCCACTGCAGGCACACAATAAACTATAACTAGTAAGCAGATAATATTAGTGTTTCACTATAAATATGAAGACAAAGTACAGTGGAGGAATATATAAGAACAAGAAGTGCTACTACATTTTTAAACAGCTAATCAGAGAAGATATTCCTGAAAAATTGAAACTTTAGCAGAGATTTAAGTGAAGTGAAGAAAGACAGAGATGGGAAAATATATATACTAACATTTTAAACATTAACAAAAATAAATGGGAATAGTTCAGGTGGTTATACAAACAGTAAAAAAGATAGTGTCTTGAAGTGCCGGGTAAGAACCAAAAAATATTGGTACTGAGGCTGAAGAGATAGGAGAGAGATGATAATAGACCTTGTAAGCCATAGTGAAGATTTCAGATTTTATTCTACAGCTTTAAGAAGTCACTAGAGTGCTATGAACAATAAAAGACCACCACTTTATTTTCATTTCAAACTATGTCTACTAGTGCTATTCAGATGACACTACTTCAGAAAGCAAAATATGGAAATGAGATACTTAGATCTAGAAAAACTTTTGGGTGTAGAACCCGAGAGACAGAATGTTAGACAAAAAGAAAGGACACTGATGTTCTTAATCCAAGAAACTGAAATAAATTTAAATTTGATCAAAATGAGGGAAATTGAAGGAGGAATATTACAAGGGAGAACATAAATTCAGTTCAAAAAACGCTTGTCAATATAGGTATGTTGAGCAGATTTCGATTCAATAATTTAAATACTCCAAAGATATTCTGGCATATCATGTTCATTTAGTGTAATTAACTTTTAATTCTAGATTCAACTATAGACCAAGAGGCAATTACAAATGCTCTAACCTACTTAGAATTGAACATTATTGAATCAGACTGAAATCCAAATTATAAGAGAACCAGAAATGTCGGTATGGATATATCTTCTATAAGTATCTGAATATAGCTAATGATACAACAATAATACATGAATTAGTAAGGAAAGCATCAGCTCATTTGATAAATGCTACAAGGGTGATAGTGTGGATGATGCTGCTATTAAAAGAATTCCTGATTTCAAGGAGGATTTTGAGGTTCTGTGATGGCACAGGCCTAGAATCGGTGCTTTAATCCCTCAAATGAAGAAGTTCAGGATAGACAGCAAGGGCTGGAATGGTAATTAAACCATTCTGAACTTGAGGAATCCTTACTGGGGGCCAAAAGATCTTGAGAGTTGAAGGTAAAAGTATGTGGCTAAGTTTCTAAATTCTCTAACCCCTTCCGGTACTTGAGGATTGAAACTAGGGCCTCGTGCATACTTTGCAAGTGCATCCTCAGCCCATTTTTTATTTTTACTTTTTATCTTGAGACAGGGTCTTGATAAATTATACAGGCTTCCCCTTTCCCTGAACTTGTGATCCTCCTGCCTCAGCCTACTGAGTTGCTGGAATTAGAGGTGTGTAGCACTACACTCAGCATTCTATAACTTTTCTGTATGACCAATATATATATGTATATATCTTCTAAGTCTGTCTTGGCTTGATTCATAGAGTTACCAAATGACAATGTGAATAGAACTTGTTTTCATGAAATGAATATAAGCTATTCCACAAAAAAACCATGTGGTGGAACACAAATGGGAACATTAATTAAAAACTGTATAATCAGAGAGGCACCGTGGCATGTATCTGTAGTACTAAAATTCCAGAGGTTAAGGCAGGAAGATTGCAAGTTTGAGTCCAGGGCAGCTTGAAGAACTTAGCAATACTCTGTCTCAAGCAAATAATTAAAACGGGGCTAGAGATGCAACCCACAGTACTACAAATATATACATGTACATATATATACACACACACACATATATATAGCATATATATTTTATATATATATATATATATATATATATATATATATATATATATATACACATATACAGTTTACTATATATGTAGTTATTGTTGTTAGGTGTTGTTGAGTCTGACTCAAAGTGACCTCATAGAATCTTCAGTGGCTGATTGGTTTAAGCTTGCTCTGGGATTGGATTGCAAAGTTCTGTTCTTCTCCTGTTTTTGTGGTAATGGTGATTGAACCTAGGTCCTCAGAGAGTGCAGAACAGCACTCTACTAACTGATCTAAACCATATATATATATATATGGAGTACATGTATATCATAAAGTGTGTATATATATGTATGGGGCTGGGATTTAGCTCAGTTGGTAGAGCACTCTGCTGCAGTCTCTGAGGTCCCGAGTTCAATTCCCAGCACCGCAAAAATGGGAGAAGGACCTGGCAATCCACTCCTCCCAAGGCAATCCCGAAACAGTCAGCCATTGAAAACCCTGTGAGGGTCGCTATGAGTCGGATACCGACTCCATGGCACCTAAGAACAACAACAACTATATATGTATATGTATGTGTATATATATATATATATATATATATATATATATATATGAACGTATAGATATATGTTCAGCCATAGCACCCTGGCATCCAATCTTGCCTGTTCTTGGAAGCAAAGCAAGGATAGTCTGGTTTGTCCTTGTATGGAAGATCACCTAGGAATACTAGGTGCTGCAGGCGGGGGAGAACGACCTAGCAATCCACTCCCAAAATAATTAGCCACTGAAAACCCTATGAACATCAAAGAAGCACTGACAATAGTACCAGGCGTTGTGGTGCAGTATAGGAGAGGGTCTCATTCTATTGTACATAGGGTTGCTATGAGTAGGATCTGACTCCACAGCACTTAACAACAACAAACGTGTGTGTGTGTGTGTGTGCGTGTGTGTGTGTTCAAAATAGGATTTCTGGCATGCATCTTCCATTTCTTTGAAAACTAAAGTTTTCAGCCTTTATGTGTGTGTGTGTGTGTGTGTGTGTGTGTGTGTGTGTGTGTGTGTGTGAGAGAGAGAGAGAGAGAGAGAGAGAGAGAGAGGTGTCAAGTATCAGATAATTCAGAAAACTTTAATGATATTTATAATTCTCTTTGGAATGTCATATCCCATTCAAAAAATTTTATAGTTGTCATGTCTAACTTCCTTTAATGTTTGTACCATATTATGTTTACCTTAACAATTTACTATGTTTTACATTTCATAAGTATTTCTTTTCATATATCTATGTGTATACATGTATATACATATATATATATATATGAAATCCAACTTTCTATATATTTACTGGGGCTAAGGATAATAATATGCATCTTTCACCAAATGTGTATTGTGAAAAACAAAGACTCAAAAGTTAATTTGATACTCAAATCTCAGTGTGAAACAGCCATTATTCAAATCTAAGTCTGTCTGACTTCAAAGTCAATCACTTTACCGCATTGCCTTCTGTTTGAGCAGCAAAATGACTAAAAAAATCAGATCTAACATTTACTTGTGGATCCATTTTCACTTGGTTGTACCTCTCTGAATGACTCAGAGTGCTCATTATAGTAGAAGGAGCAGGAGAAGAGTGGGCATGATTTTCTCAGGAGTCCAGCCCCTAAGCGGCCATGCATCCTTGGTCAAATCAAAAGCATGTTTGGTGCATAAGTTGCAGATGATTTCAATCTAAATAAATGTTAAAATTGCCAGAAAAAGTATTTATTGCATAGAAAGTTATATTTTATTGTTCATCTTAATTAATAAACCTTTAAAAATATTTTTGAACTCAGTTTTCTTCCAGAAATCAAAAAGTTGGTATTTTAATGTAAAATTTGCTTTTTCCAGATATAAACGTAATCTGATGTGTTCATTTTATTATAAAGTACTTATGACACTAACTTTTTTTCCAAGCAACAATTTAAAAATCAATTTTAAAAGGAAATAGAATATAGTTTAAGAAATTTTGATCAGCAGGGCCTTTCTGAAAGAGAAAACAAATACTTTTCAAAAGAAGTTTTTCTCTTTAAAGGAGGTGAACATCATTTACAAACTATTAGGTACCTTTTAAAGCAAAATTGGAAAAAGCCATTTTTACCAGGATGACAAAATCTAGATGCAGATTACTTCATCAGAAGAAGGCAATTTTCTATAATCAGTTGAGCTCCGAACACTGAGTATATTACATTGAATTTTTGGCACAAAAAACCACTTGCAGATATTTCCAAGTGTTTATATTTTTATTCCAGGCTTCAGTGTTATAAGAACACTAATGAAGAATCTTTAGGCCTAGCAAATGTAACTTCAATAACAAGAAAGTTACTGCTATTTTTGAGACTTTGTGAGCTAAAACTAAAAATAAAGTTTAGTGGCGTAAACAAAAATTAATATTAAAATGAGAAAATGTAGACAAGGAGTTGCTTTCCCTAATCTGTGAGGCCTTAATCTTGTATTCTTGTTACCAGAGGCCTGGGCCAGGAGCTCTGGGTCTGGGCCCAAATACTCACCAACATGTGAGAAATGACATAATGTATAGAAAGAAATGGAAAATGAATTTATTTCCAGGTTTGTCTAGAACTGAAATCAAACTCTTTGTCCTCACTTGGGTCACAGCAACATCACAACATACAGAAAAGATGGACCAATAGTCAGGAAATACTCTTGTATAAAGCATCCTTCTTGGGAGAGATAAATCTCCTTTTCTGGCACTTGGGTTCCTGGGAGTGGTCTATCTTCAGTTACAGCATGGAATTTTCAAAGAAGAATCTAAATCTAATTCTTCCTATCCCACTACATTCTAGTAGTAACATGTGACACAGCTTGCTTTGACCTATAAAAGCTCTATGTACATAGTCAATGTTTTAGTTACTTTTCAGTGTTGTGACAAAATGCCTGGTCAAAACAAAGGAGAAATGGTTTTTTTTTTTTTTTTTTTTGGCTCAGAGTTTTAGAGGCTTCATTCTGTGGTCATTTGGCTTTGTGCTTCTGGACCTGTGGTAAAGCTGGGCATCATGGGAGACAGGCATGAAGGAGGAACGTTGCTGACCTGATGGTGGCTGGAAAGTAGAAAGAACAAGAGAGGAAAGCTCTTTTTTTTCCCCCCACACTACTGCAAAAATAAATGCTTTAAGAGATTTTAAAAGTTTCATTCACATTGTGTTTTTGTCGATTAAAGATCTGGTGCCAATTACTATTCAGAGTGACACGATTCCTTTTGATATTAGATAATGAAATCTTGTTGTAAAATGTACACGCTTTCTAGTAGTTATCCATGCATGTTGAGTATAAAGATTTAGATAAAACTTGGTTGTGTATTAGTGACAGAGAAAATGTAAGATATCTTCAAAGCCACCAGTTCACTTATCAACATCATTAATATTTTTCAAATTGTATAAACATATACATACAAACATATAAATAAAAATATACTGATCTGGGAAAGTAAACAAGCAGCAGTCATAGGCTATAATCAGAATAATGTTATTTTATTTATTCATTTACTTATTTATTGTGGTACTAGGTGTTGAACTAGGGCCTCTTGCTAGTCAAGTGTTCTACTATTGAGCTACATCCCCAGGCCTTTTGTTAACTTTAATTTTGAGACATAGTCTTACTAAATTGAAGAGGATGCCTCTGGCGTCCAACTTGCATTGCTCCTGCTTTGGCCTCTCCTGTAGCTGAGATTAGAGGCATGTGCTTTGGGGCCTGGAAGAAGCATTTTTTTATCTTATTTTTCTATTATTATCCTTTGAAATATACTCATGAGGGAATAATTCTGCCCTCAGATTAAGATGATTCCACATTTTCATGTCTATTTTTGCTAACAAAAATTACATAGCCAGGTACAATGTCTGTGACCCCAGCCACTCTGGAGATGGAGACAGGAGGATCACCAGTTTGAGGCCAGAGGCAGCCTTCAAAACTTAATGCCACCCTGATTCAAAATTTGAAAATTGAAAATGAGCTGGAGGTGCAGCCCAGAGGTGGAGTTTTTGCAAAGTATGTGTGAGGCCCTGGGTTCAACTACAAAATACAGAAAAAAAAAGACTATCTAAAAGTTACTAATGAGAAGTTTATTTTTTAAAATTATGTGATTACTTTAAAGCAAAATGAAAACTCAAATCCACCTTTAAAAGTATTGAGAGTCATGGAGCAGCCAGCACTTACTTCACCTGATTGCGGTTATGCATCTCTCATCCTTGTTGGGCTCTACTGTTGGTGGCCACCTTTAGACTTTATCTTGACTGTATTTTATCCAAAACCCTCGTGGTCAAAATCCTAAGGAGAAAAAGATAATGGGAACTTGGCAGAAAAGTTCTTGAAGCTGCAAATGTGGTATGCTCTTAGAGCTCAGCATTTACTTAAAGATTCTTTTTCCTTTATAGGATCTTCCCACTGCACATTGCATGACTCAGGTGATTTGTTTGTCTTGAGCATACAGCTTTTCCCCTTAACCCTGCATTGTTCAGTGGCCCATTCCACATGGGTTCTCTCTTTAGTGATCCCATTGCCTTCTGATCTGCTCTATCAGATAGATTATTTTTAAGCGACTTCAGTTTAGCTTTCTTGCACGTGTCTACACAAAGAGGAAGAATCATTTCTTGTCTCTCTGTTGAATACTTCTCAAACAGTAGTAACTCTCATTTGCTCTATGACAACAATAATAAATGAACTCAATTCTGCTCTTAGTTTTCCACATTGAAATTAAACATCAATTGACCTAAACTTTGGGAACACATATCAAGCTCTCTTAGTCACCATGTTGAAACTCCACATTCTATTTTAAAAGTTTGAGCACATACCTCTCTTGAGATGCTCACAAAGTGCTTTCCTAGAAAACCTTTGCCCTTGTTTTCTTTTAACATTAAAAATTTTCAGCCACGTTAAATCTTCAGTGGTGAGATTTCACATTCATAAAATCAGTCTTAAATTTTATATAAAAATGTATTTTTATCTACTATCTATATTGTATCTCAGTGATTCAGTCTTAAGAATTTTGTATTTATGATAAAAAATATCATATTCTGAGATGGGCACTAGGCTAGAGGAGGTAGGAGGATCACAATTTCAAGGCCAGCATCAGTGGTATAGTAAGAATCTGTTTCAAACAAAAGCAAAATAAATGCAAAACCCCAAATCAACTGAAGAATATCACATTCTTTCAAGTGTTTCCATTCTGATATCCTTATACATTTAAAATTACAGTATTTCATTTACCATATATTGTTTCTTGAAGGTGTTAATATGATTTACAACAAAAAATTAAAAGAGAATGTATTTATAGACTCTATTCTGTTTTGTTCTGTTAGGTGTCATCAAATCAGATCCAGTTCATAGAGATTCTAAATACAGCAGAACAAAATATTACCCAACATTGTGCCATGCACATGATCTTTTTATGTTTGAGCCCATTGTTGTAACCACTATGTTTGCTCTCATTTTGAGTCATGTCACTTCAGCAAAAGGATGTCTCGGGGTCTTTACTCCATTCCTATCATTAAGGTAGATTTTGAAGAAGCAACTTGTCCCCTGTTGCTTCTTGAATGCTTTCCAGCCTCAGAGGCTCATTTTCCAGCACTGTATCTGAGAGTTGCTGTTAGTGTCATGGAGTTGGATCCCACTCACAGCAATCCTCATATGGTTTTCAATGGCTAATTATTTTGGGATTGTTTTGGGAGTGGACTGCCACATCTTTCTCCCATTTTTGCAGTGCTGGGGATTGAACCTAGGGCCTCAGAAAACACAGAATGACATGACTCCAGGGCACCTAACAACAACAACAGATGAACTACGTTTCAATTCATTTTAAGAATGAGTAGAGAAATACACACCAAATTACAGCATGAAAACTTGTTCCTTGAAAACACATATGGAATAATTTTCATGTAACTTTAAAAAGAAGAGAAAAAAATCTATACAAATGGAATACAAATTTATTCTATACCATTTTCATTCTCTCCTCCACCCCTCCCCACTGAGGGTTGAATCCAGGGCCTCACACTTGCATACTTTGCAAGTGCTGGACCACTGAGCTGCACCCTCAGCCCATTTTTTTACTCTTTTGAGATAGGGTCTTGACAAATTACACAGACTGCCTCTGGTCTCGAACTTGTGATCCCTCTGCCTCTGCCTCCAAGTTGCTGGGATTACAGGTGTGCACCACCGCACCTGGCTCCATTTTCATTCTTGTAACTCTAGAACTTTAAATAAAACTCAGCACTTTACAAATCATATTCAGATATTTGTGCAGAAGACAGGAGATACTTTATATCTCAACAAACAGATGTTAACAAGAATTTTTTAAATGTGAAGATAGATGGGCATATATTTTAGTGCCAAGATACAATGCTTATCCTCTCATTTTGCTTAACAGTTATCAAACATGAAATGCACTTTTCCTTAAGTTATTAAGGCCTAAAGAAATATCTAAGTGCCTCAAGAAAATGTTATTTTATAACAATTGTCAGATAAGAAAATCCCTAAACAAGAAGTAATAAATCAATGATTTCTGTTTTGCTATTCAAAATGTGATTTTATTATAGAGAATGTGAAACCAGGCTTGGTGGCTCGCATCTGCAAACCCAGGGACTCGGGAGGCAGAGGTAGGAAGAGTTCAAATTTGAGACTAGAGGCATTCAGCATAATTTAGCAAGATCCTCTCTCTAAATAAAAAGTAAAAAAATGGGCCACGTATACAGCTCAGTGGTACAAACCTTACAAAGCATGCGAGTGTGAGGTCCTGGGTTCAACACCCCAGGACCGCTAAATAAATAAAATAAATAAAAAATAAAAAATAAATATGAAACACTCATATAAGTGTTTTAGGAAAAAGTGAAGCTACCTGGAAATTTTCCATATTTTTTCTGTGGAGATGTCTCATTAAAAAATTAAGACTATACTTTTTATATTTATATTTTAGTATTTTATTCTAAAAATTATCTATTTCTATGACATTTATGTTTTATCTGTGACTTGCCTTTCATGGATGATGGAAAAAAACAATTTTTTGAAATATCATAGCTGAGGCAAAATGTACACATATACATATAAACACACACACACACACACACACACACACACACACGACACCCAAAGAGTGACAGGAAAGTGAGTGAAAAATATAAACCAGACAAATATTAACTAAGGAAACAAAAGGTAACTTTGGTGATATTAATATATGAATTTCATATATAATGCAGGACAAGGAATGTAGCTCAGTGGTAAAGGAATTTCCCAGCATGTATGAGGCCCTGGGTTAGAGCCCCTGTTCTACAAAGATCAAAACCAAACCAAACTAAACCGTATGTAGTAAGAAGGGAAAAGTTCCTATAACATAATGAAAAGTTGATTCTTCACTGAAAAAGTATGTTTAAATCATTGCTATAAAAAGTTTAGAATTTTAGTGAAGCAAGGATAGAAGTGAGAAAACAAAACTTGACAATTGGAAATATAAGAACATGTTTTAACATCTTTGGTTTTTTGTTTACATTTCCAAGCTCATTTTATAGATTTTAGCAATGCATTTCAGAGTGGAATTTCAATAGTTAGTTACCCACACTTTAGCCCTTCTATAAAATGGGTATAGTATCAACATCTTGCAAGTAAGATAAATGTATATACTGAGCAGATCTTAGATTTTAAAATTCAATATGAATTGTACGCCTTATACAAGTACTAACTATCATTTTAATGGTGATCTATTCTATTCATTTACATTTCCTTTCTTCATATTTTTTCTGGCTCATTTCCACTCTGTGCCTTTTTGCTTTAATTATATCCCCTTTAAACTATACATAGCTGAGATTTTTATTTGTCTCTGTTTTTAAAGAGCTATTTTATCCTCTTTTGCTGTTGTTGTTAGGTGCCGTGGAGTCGGTATCCAACTCATAGCGATCCTCATAGGGTTTTCAATGGCTGGCTGTTTCGGGATTGCCTTGGGAGTGGATTGCGAGGTCCTTCTCCCATTTTTGCGGGGCTAGGAATTGAACTCGGGACCTCAGAGACTGCAGCGCAGCACTCTACCAACTGAGCTAAATCCCACCCCCTTTATCCTCTTTACATGTATTTTAATCAATAAATGTAGCATCAATGACTTCTTTTAATTTATGCTTTCATTGGTACTATTGTTTCTATTAAATTTTTATTCTTGTTTTATTCTATATTTATAGCATTATATTCTTTCTCTTCATTGATTTCACCATTACACTTCTTTATTTGTAATGTACTTTTTAATTTTATTGTACATGCTTAACAAAGTTTGAAATTAATTAACAGGTTTAGTCTTTTCCTGAAAATACTGAAATGGAGAAGTAATAACCATATCCTAATTTACATTTCTATTTCAGAATTATTCACTTTTCAAACTTATTGCTAGTACAAAGAATAAGGAAATAATCATACATGCCTGTAAAATGCTATAGGAAGGGAGATAAATATAAAGGGTATTCTTAGGAAAAAACATACTCTTCAAATTAGATGTTAATATACATTGTTTTGTCCAGTTTATACACCATTCCTTTTTTAAACCTAATAAATTGTTGTAGTTTTGATCTTAAATGTCCTCCTAAAGCTCATGGTTTGAATGCTTGTTCCCTAGAAGATAGTACTATTGGGATGCTATGGAAACTTTAGGAGGTGGAAGAAGTTGGAGGAAATGCATCAGTGGGGGCATGCCCTTGAAAGATATGTTGGCACCCTATCCACTTCCTCTTCATTTCTTTCTGCTTCCCAACCACCATGAGGTGAACAGCTTTTCTTTGTCACATACTCCCTGCCATGATATTCAGCATTACCAAATGCCCAAATCAATGCAGCCAAGCAATCATGGACTGAAACCTGTGACATTGTGAGCCAAAATTAATCTTACTTTCTTATAAGTTGATTAGATCATGTATTTTGACATAGCCACAGAAAGCTAACCCATAAACAAGCCAAGAGAAAGAAAGAAAAGGGATACAAATACACAATGAAGGAATCAAATTATCCCTATTTGCAGATGATATGATCTGGTACTTAAAAGACCTTAAAGATTCCAACAGAAAACTCCTTGATCTGATAAATACTTTCAGCAAAGTAGCAGAATACAAAATGAATATTCAAAAATCTGTAGCATGTTCTTATAGTAGAAATGAACATACTGGAAAAGAAATTGAAACAACAATCCCATTTATAGTAGTGTCAAAAATAAAAGGAAAAGAAAGAAGAGACTACCATCTAACCCAGGAAGTAAGACCTCTACAATGAAATTTTCAAACATTAAAAAAAGAAATTGAAGAAGGCAGTAGAAGATGGAAATACCTCTCCTGCTCATGGAATAACAACATTAATATTGTGAAGCTGGCTATACTACAAAAAGCAATCCACAGATTCAATGCATTCCTCATAAAAATTCCAGTGGCATACTTCACAGAAATATGAAAAGCAATACTAAAATTCATATGGAAACACAAAAGACCTTGAGATAGCCAGAGCAGTCCTAAGTAGAAAGAGCAATGCAATAGGCATCACATTACCTGACATCAAATTATATTACAGAGGCATAGGAATTAAAACAATTTGATCCTGGCAGACAAATCAGTCATGAAGACCAATGAAATAGAATAGAAGACCCAGAAAGAAACAGGTGGAATTGGAGATCACCATTTTAAGTGAAATAAGCCAGACTCAGAAAGACAAATATCACATGTTCTATCTCACATGCAGATTTATTTTTTTAAATATATGTGCATATAAGTTTAGAAAATATAAAGGGATATATAAGAAGTTGGGAGGGAGTGATAGCAACATGGAGCTAATGAGGTCATAAATAAGAGCAAAGTACATGATAAAACTGTATAAAAATTCCATAATGAAACTCATTATATCATATACTAATTTTAAAAGAGGCTTGGGTTTAGTTCAGTTGGTAGAATGATGCTCTGCATTCACTGAGGCCCTGGGTTCAATCCCCAGCAACACATAAATGGGAGAAGTCATGGCAATCCACTCCTGAAACAATCCACAACTGAAAACCCTATGAGGGCAGCTATGAGGTGGATCCCTGTAGACGGCTCCTTACAACAGCAATTACAACTTTAAAAATGTTAAACTCTTAAACTTTTAAAATGTTAAACTTTTAACAACTTTTTGGCACCTTACAACAGCAACTACAACTTTAAAAATGTTAAACTTTTAAACTTTTAAAATTTTAAACTTGGAACAACTTTTTAAAATGTTTAAAAAAAGCGAGAGCACAAATTCTTAATATCATATTCACATTCTAGTGAGAGATCCTTTAGGATTTCTGGAATTACTTACAGATTTATCCTTTCCTTTGTTCCCAGTTTTTCTCCCATGTCAAAACTATCTCAGGGTTCATTTGTTTTCCTCTTTCAGAAATTTACTTAGTGTTTATTAATGGTATTTTTTCTATTTGCACATTAAAGTCTTTATTTCATTCTAACACATGAAATTATTTTTCCCCCACTAGAGAAATAATTCTGGGTTAACTCTTGTATCTTTTCTGCAATGTGAGAGGACTATCTTTCTGTCTTTTAACTTTCATTATTACTTTTGAGAAATCTGTTTATAGAGCAAATTGTAATTAATTTGTATCATTTTATTAGTTGTCTTTTGTTTAGATGCTTCAGTCTTAGCTGCACTTAGCTGCACTTAGCTTTACTATAATTATCTATTTGCACTTTTTGTGTGTGGTACTGGGGGTTAAATCCAGGGCCTTGCATATACTAAGCAAGCACTCCACCATTGAGCCACATCCCCAGCCTGTTTTATTTTTTATTTCAGAGTCTGGGTCTTACTAAATTGTGCATGCTGCCTCTGGCTTCCAATATATTACCCTCCTAACTCAGCCTCTGGATGACCTGTGATTATAGCAATTCTCCATGACACTTGGCTGCATATTTCTTTATATTTTATTTTTTATATATTTTGCTTTATATAATCATGAATTCTGGAAATGTTTCAGTCATTTTTTCTCAAATAATGCCTGTTCTTCATTTTCTTTAGTTCTAAGTCTTTGAGAATTGATAGATCATTCATAGATTCTTATTCTCACTTTCATATTTTTAACCTCCATATCACAATTTCATGTAGGATAATTTGTAAAATAAAATTTCCTGTTTATTAATATCTTTCCACCAGCTCTTAGCCAACTGTTTAGATACTCTACTGAGTATATTTAAACAAATCTACTCAGCCATTCCACGCTGGCTTCTGATCCCGTCAGATCTTGGAAGCTAAGCAGGGTTGGGCCTGCTTAATACTTGGGTGGGAAAATGCCTGAGAATACTGAATGCTGTAGGTTTGGGAGAAGGACCTGGCAACCCACTCCAAAAAAACTATGAACAGCAGAGAACTGACATAGTACTTGGCATGGCACAGTGTTGAGTAGTGTTTTGTTATGTTGTACATAGAGTAACTATGAGTCAGTCGCAACTCAACAGCATCTATCAACAACAACATCTTTTCAGCAGCTCTTAGGCTACTGTTCAGATAATCTATTGAATATACTTTATCAGAACTGTTCTATTTACATCTTTTCCCAAGCCAATTTGGCTACTTTGATAAATCTCTTTTCTTTTCATCACTTTCTCCTCTTTTTATTTCTTTCAGTATTTCAAACAATTATTTCCTGGATCTCTTATTTCCAATATCCAATAATTTGTTTTTTATTGATTTTGTTAGTTCTTATATTTCTTTTATGTTTTATAATTCTTTGAGATGTCATAGTCTGATGAGACTTACTCTTTCAATATTTTGAAGGTATCAATTGGAGAAAATTTCATGGTTCAGTTCCCTGCTGTAGTTTGGAGTTTCAGGTCTAATTCTTTGCCTTTCACCCAAGGCCATTTCTATTCTCATTCTGGTTGTAAAATTCCAGCCTCCTGGCCATTAAAATCAACAAACTTTCCTAGAAGGGTCATTACATCAGCATCATCTAGCCATGCTTATTTTCTGTCTATCTCCCTCCTCTCATATTTGGTTGTAAAATTTTTTATTTTATTCTTTACTATGCATTTAAAAAGATGACATTTTTCAGTTCTCAATGTGGCTTTGGAGAATTTTTCTCAATATAGTAAACAAACAATATTGCTAAAGTTGTTTTTTTACTTTTAAACTATTAAAGTTTTGCTTTTGCTATCTATGAAATGTAATCTCAGCCTTGAGGCTCAAACTACTGAAACACTTCCTTTGCATAAGTGTTAATGGTAATTGAATTTACTCACAATATAATTGTTAATAGTTCAATTTTTTTAGAATGTTTATTGTAGGCAATTCAATTAATTACTAAAATTTCAATAAACAAACTAGTAGATAGTGATAATTAACTTACTAGTTAAGACCTCATTAATTGTTTATTGTGTAACCAAATCTTATATAAATGCCCAAACTCATATTTTAAGGAAAAGGATTGGAAAACTTTATCTCAACTTTTTCTTTACATGTCCTTGTTAGATGCCATTGAGTCAGGTCCAACTCATAGCATCTCTACGCACAACAGAATGAAACAGTAACTGACAGTGTGCTGTGCCTGACACTATTGTCAGTGCTTCTCTGCTACTCATAGAGTTTTTGATGGGTGATAGTTTCTAGAGTGGACTGTGGGTTCTTTTCCCAAGCCTATAGCATCTGGTATTCACTGATGGTCTCCCATCCAAGTATTAACCAGGCTTGACCCTGCTTAGCTTCTGAGATCTAATGAGATCGGATGCCAAAGTGTTATAAGTTTTGTTTACTCATTTCAAACCAAAGAAGAATGTGTTTCTTTAATGAATTTATGTAATTTTAACTAAAAAGCTTTGAAACTTTTACTTGCATTATGAGGAAGTGGTCAATATAGGCAGCATGCATTTAAATTATGTATTTATGACAGTTAATTATATGTATTAATTTGATTGTTCACAGGATGCCAAGATTAAACATTATTTCTGAGTATGTCTGTGAACGGTGTTTCTGGATGAGATCAGCATTTGAATAGATGGATTCAATAGGTAGTCCTCCTCATATGAGTGACTCTCGTCCAATCTATTGAAACACTGAGTAAAATATAAAGGACAATGATGGAAGAAATTACCCACTTTTCTTGCCATCCTGTGTGAACCAGATGATGGGTCTTCTGTGCTTGAATAGGTATATGCATTTCTTGAGCCTTCAAACTGAGACTAGAGTGAAAGAACTAGCTTTGCCAGGTTGCCATTTTGCAGATGGGAGGTAGTGGGACTTCTCAGCCTCCATAACCATGGGAACCAATGCCTTATAATGAAACTCTCTGGCTCATTTATGTACATGTTTCTCACATTGCATATACAAATAGTCTCCTATTGGTTGCATTTGATACAGCTCACTACTCTTAAAATATCTTTTAAGTTGCTCTATTTGTTTGGCTTTATTTTTAACTCATTGTCTACTACTAACTCCTTCTTAACATGAGCATGTGATATCCAATGGCCTTGACAATTTTATCTGCTAACCACTGATTTTCAACTAAAATCTTTTCCTAATTTAATTCAAATGTGCTATGGCAGCCTTGTGCTATGGTGCCCACCTGTAATCGCAGAGACTAAGGGGGCAGAAGCAAGTGGATGCAAGTCTGAGGCCAAAGGCAGCCTTTGTAACTTAGCTAGGCCTTGTCTCAAAATAAAAAGTAAAAAGTGGCCTGGGGGTTCAGCTTCTTGTCAGAATGCTTGCAAAAGCATGTGTGAGGACCTGGATTCATCCTCCCAGTGCCATGAAAAAAAAATTGCTATGAATGTAAATGATATTTATGCACATTTTTAAGTATTGTTTTCAAGAGTGTCCTTGCCTAGAGTGATCTTCAGGGTCCAGTTAAATGTTGTCCCCAACCTCTAATACCCCTAGCTATGCTAGGTAATATGAGTGAATGTCAAAACCATGAATCCAATATTTTAAGGAAAATAATCAAGTTTGTATCTTTTCACTATTCTGTTGCTTGCATTTCAATCTCTTGCAGCAATTTCTTGTCTCTACCTGTCAGTTATATCTATAATCTACACCTGCAACCTTACTATCATTTGAATTCAAACCATCATTATCACTTGGAAAGTGTAATAAATTTTAACTTTTATCTCTACTTATATTCCATAATCTGCTCTTTTCTTTTTTATTCTATTAGATTAATCTTTATAAACCTTTAAATCAGATTATATCACTCATCCACTTAAAGTTTTCCAATGATTTTACTCTTGATGTAAAACTACAATCATTACCCAGCATTAAAGGTTTACATGAGCCAGCTTCTATATACATTTGAGACTTTATTTCATACAATATTCCTTTAACCTCCAATATTTAACCACATTGTATTTCCATTTGTTATATAGGTAATACAATTTGAACTTGACATAAAACCTTTCCTTTACTCTTGAAAGCATTTCTTTCAGAACTTTGAGCAACTTCTTGAGATTTTTCAAGTTTCAATAATTCTTCTAGAAGGATATTCCACATCAGAATAAAAAATAGTTATCACTAATTATTCCTCACATCTAATTGTTTATCTGATTTATTTTTCTTCTTGGAAGTTGTCATTATCTGAAATTGTATTGCCTATGTGTTTGCATATGACTAAATATCCTATTAGATTAAATTTTCATGATAGCAGAAACTTCACCTATATATATTAATCAAGTATAATGATAATAAAGCATATTAAATTTTAAGGATTTTGACAAATGATTTGTCTGAGTGGCAAGGCTAGAGGGAAGTATGATATAATACTAACAGAAAATAGCCTGATTATGTGTTTTCTGGAAATTAAGTGGAAGACATTTGATTTACTATTATAGAAACAGGGAAATATTTTACATTTTGATTTAAATTGCCCCCTACAAAGAAACTATTTTTATAATTTACTCAAGTTTAATCCTCATGACCTGTAGAATCCAATTATTGCGTATTAAACATAACAAGTAAGCTTTCTTCAAAAGACATGTAGAGTAATGAGTATTTTCTTACGTACAAATGAGCTATATTTTAATCATATGGATAGTGAGAAAATAATTTAAAAAGTAAAAATAATTTTCTCTATGCTTCTATGAGATATCATTTTTTAAAATCACTTTTATATTTGTCTATTGAGAGATTCTATTGTGTTTTTGCCTGTGAGACATAAAAGGCAATTTGGCCTTTACTCCAGGGATTTATAATAGATGTTTGCAATAAAGCAATTCAACCATAAAATATACCCGCTAAAAGGATGGTTAAATGACTATTGTATAAGCTCCTTGATTTTTCTTTTAAAGTTATCATAACATTCTCAACTTTAACAACAAAACCATTAGGCAATTACCTAGAAAGTCTCACTTTTAGTGGCTAGTTTTAAGAAAGGGAGAATTATTCTGCTTAGCAATCAGGAAAAAGCCATTCCACACACATGCTCAAAATAGACATTTAAAATAATAATGTTTAAGAAAAAGTGGGTTAAAAGTGGATATTAAATTATTTAAAACAATGATGTGAAAAGTAAAAAAAAGAAAACCTACAAATTTACATGATATATATTCCAACTCCAGCAATGATTTTTGTTCTCATAATTCTTTAGAAGCAAAAAGGATAATTCTTTTTATGACAGTTTTTGCCAATAATAGGTGGTAGGTGAAAAGATAGGTAGATGCATGGATAAATAGATTGATGAATACATAGATTTTGTGACTAAATAATATCTAATATTTACTGAATGATCACTTCATTTTCATATTTAGTGTTCAATTTTGAATATTAAACACACATACATGAAGAACAAATATAATAAGATCAATACAACATTAATGAAGATATATTAAAAACTGAACTTATATAAATTTATCACAAAATGAATTTCAGAGCCAAAAAATCATATAATCATTTTCTAGCTTAACTATCCAGTTTTACAATATTAATTTTAGAGACAATAACATATCAAACTTAATAGGCAGGAAGAAGCTGGAATAAAAATCAATCTATTTACAGAACAGGATTAATAAAATAAGGGATTTTTATATAAGCTAAATTATCAAAATTTATTCTATACTGAAACTGTAGCTAGTTGAAAGTCTACTACTATTGAAATTATAGGACCCCCAATCCCATCTGCAAAGAGTAGTCTGTGTGTATATATGTGTTTTTGTGTATGTGTGTTATTAGTACGTAGGTTTTTGGAGAACTTGGGAGGTTATTGTTCTCAAGTACAGTTGTTGTTAGGTGCTATCGAGTCGGTATCCGACTCATAGTGACCCTCATAGGGTTTTCAACGGCTGGCTATTTCGGGATTGCCGTGGGAGTGGATTGCCAGGCCCTTCTCCCATTTTTGTGGTGCTGGGAATTGAACTCAGGACCTCAGAGACTGCAGCACAGCACTCTACCAACTGAGCTAAATACCAGCCCTTCAAGTACAGAGAAGTATATAATAGAGATATATTCACTGGAAATGTAAAGAAAATGTGTTTTGAAGTAATATAGTTATGAGTCTGAATTATCCTTTTTCATTCCCTTGCCTTCCATACAACAGTGGCATTACTTGCTGATGGACTAGGGGAGAGAGTTTATGATGGGTACAAATGTTAGGAATAGAATAAACTGGAAATTTTTCTTTAAATTTTTTTTTAATTATTAACTATAATTTATATCCCCCGAAGAAGAACTTTGCTGAGAGATATTCACTGAAATGGTGTAATTTTTTGTATCAGAATTTTCTTTCTTCAATTTCATAGCATCTAAGTCCCTCTTGTAAAGACCCTTGTTTGCTTATTAGAGAATTTAAAATATTTAAAATTGTTATGAGTACCTGTACTTTCTAAAAATTGTTAAATGATATTCTGAGCTAAATATTTTTCCTTATATCCAGTGCTTAGTGGAATTATTGTTAGGCTAGTCATGTGAATTTTCAAAAGGAAAATCTTTTTTCCTCAGCTGAAAGTCAGAGTGCTACTCCAGAAGGAAATGATTTTTATTTCCAGGTTCCCTGTATCCCTATACTGCGTTAGTGTGTTGTCTTCACCATTAGGCATGAAACAGTTAACTCAGATAAAATGTAACTAATATGCCATAATTCACCATCATCACAAACCCCCTAGTGGTAACAAAGAAAAGACCCAGAAGAATGAAATTCTTTAGTTGTTGGGTGTTATCCAGTGGGTCCCACTCAGTGACCCTCATAGGGCTTTCAATGGCTGATTATTTCAGGATTGCTTTGGAATTGAACTGTCATGTCCTTCTCCCATTTTTGTGGTGCCAGGGGATTGAACTCCAGCCCTTAGAGAGTGCAGAGCAGCACTCTACCAACTGAGCTAAACCCCAGTCTCACATACTTACTAGACCTTCTAAAATTTTTGTTAATGAATAATTGTAAATAAAAAATGTACTTAAAGGAAACTTCTAAAACATAATCTTAGTTCCAAAATCTAATACTTTATATTGTCTATAGGTTTATTCATATTGCTATTTATTAGCTCAGCTCTCTGAGGACCTGGGATCTATCCCCAGCACTGCAAAAATGGTAGAACAACCTGGCAACTCACTCCTGAAACAATCTTGAAACAATCTGCCATTAAAAACCCTATGAATTTCAGAGAAGCACAGACATAGTGCCAGGCACGGCATGGTGTCTGATAGTGTTTCCTTCTGTTGTATATAGGGTCACTGTGTGGGTCGAACCTGACTCAAGGCACCTAACAACAAACAATAGTGCCAAACTTAAAATTTCATTTTCCTAAGATTTTTATTTTATAATAACACAATTTACTAAAGTGATTTCAAATCACAATTACATTGTCTTCCAATTACTAGCATTTTAATTACCCACAGTCAAGATGAAACAGATGAAACTTCATCACATCTTATAGGAAAAAGAACAACATAGCTAACTTAATTAAGGGGAAAGTTACACTCGTACAAGGCACAGCTTTACAGCAACACACTAATGAAATAATGTAATTTAAAACCTCACTTAAATCCAGAAATAAAATCCCAAATGTAAACAGTAATCTAATTCTTTATCATAACCTTTATCAATATTACAGAAAATATTCTAAATGACAAGTTATTTTAAATAATATTTCAACAATGACAGTGAGACTCAAAGCCAATAATAATCAAGAATTTTTGTGATGATAGAAGTAAAAATTGGAAAATTACTTTTTTCCAATTAAAGAGATAAAAAATTTAAATCACAAGAAGTTATTATCTATTAAAAATGTATGCAAAATATTTCAATAATAACAAGTGCTATGGATGCACTTTCTTTTTTATGGTATATAAATGAATAATTAATTCTACTAGATAAAATGCAAACATAGTTATTACTAGCTTCCTACATAAAACTATATAATAAATAGACTCTGGTTGGAGCATATTAGGAAAAAAGATTTAAAACTGGTAACAAATGAAAATGTACTTGGATTGGATTGAAGAACTTAGAAAGTCCATCTTTTATTAGGGAGGACAACAGATGTGAGAAATGTATCTCAGTATACTTTTAAAAATTATGTT